>PVKS010047320.1:0-12870 GCA_004027875.1 Aplodontia rufa | reverse complement strand
AAAACAAAAAGCACTCACATTTTATATTTGGAAGACAGGCTGAGTATCCCTTATCTGATATACTTGGCACCACAAGTGTTTTGAATTTTTGACTATATGGATTCTGAAGTATTTGCATGGACATGAAATATCTTGAGGACTGAATCCAAGTTTAACCATGAAATAATTTGTTTCATATACACCAAATACACATAACCAGAAGGTAATTTTACACAATGCTCTTAATGTGCCTGCATTTTGACTGACCCATAACGTGAGCTCTGGGATAGAATTTTCCATTTGTAATTGTCATGTTAGTGTTCAAAAAGTTTTAGAATTTAGAGCATTTCATGTTTCAAGGTTTTAAATTTGGGATGCTCAACCTGTAATAACTTTTTAAATGGAGAGTTCTGGTATACTGGTCTGTGCTGTCTTTCTCCTTTATCTTTGATCACTTTGTTTTCTTTCTTTGTTCCTTTCTTCCCATTTCATCTTTGGGCTCAAGAGGCCCAAAGGTTGGTTCTCTGCATTTGTATATTAGCATCTTGGGGATTTGATTCCATCTCATCTTTTACCTGCATGTATGTAACCAAGACTATATACTCCACACTTCAAGCTTGCATGCTGACTCAGCTAGCAGGTAAGTAGATAGTCTCTGTCTACTAATTTGACTTTCTTTTCATTTTAGTAGGCCAGTAATTTATCTATCAGGGTATTGCGTAGCATCATGTAACTTAGTTATTCCTGCTTGAAGCAGCGCTACTCTATTCAAAGGAGCAGTGCCAATAGGTCAACTATTAATAAGCCCTGTCTTAGCTCTGTGGATATTTATCTTAAATACTATTCATAAGTGTTTTTTTTTAAAAAGAAATCCACATCTTTGCTGTTTCTTTTTTTGAAACAAACTACTTATGGATACTGTAGCATAACACATAAAAAGTTAGAAACTGGCCTATAGTGTTTGTCATAGGAGTTTGAGAAGCTTTGTTAACATAGCCCATGTTTCCTGTAGGCGAACTTTGGGATTCAGTGGAAAAAAGCAAGTGTAAGACTAAAAAATGGCATCACATAGACATGCTGCACCATGAAGCCTTGTTTCATAGACTGAAAATTCCCAAGGAAGGTATTTGATATGGAAAAGGTAGCATTAAAATAACCAAAGATATGTATGTGTGTAGGGGAGAGGGAAAAGGTGGGGAGGAGGAGAGAGAGAGGGAGGATAGGGAGGGATCTAGGGAGACATTCATTATGGCAGCATACTCTTACCCACTTGAGAATCCAAATAATATTTATGCATTCATTTAATTCTGGAAAATTCACAATCTAAGCATTTATATCACTTGTAGGGGTGAAAAATAGAAGAATCAAGAGAGTGGGCAATGTAGGGGTAATTCTGGTTTAAGAACATATGCATAACATATTGTTTATATGCATTTATGTTTGTACAAGAACTCCTGTCAGAGTAGCAAAAATGAAGAATATGAACAATAATAGATGCTGGAGGAGTAGTGGGAAGAAAGGAACACTATCACACTATTGGTGGGATTGCAAGCTTGTACAGCCACTCTGGAAAGCAGTGTGGAGACTCCTCAAAAAACTAGAGCTGGAACCACCTTATAACCCAGCTATCTTGCTCCTGTTTTTTTTCTCCCAAAAGAGCTAGAATCAGCATACTACAGAGACACAGCTACATCAATGTTTATAGCAGCTCAATTTATAATAGCTAAATTATGGAACCAATCCAGATGCCCCTCACCGGACGAGTGGATTCAACAACTATGGTACATATATATAATGGAGATCTACTCTGCTATTATAGAGAACAATATCATGGCATTTGCAGCCAAATGGATGGAAATGGAAACAATTATGCTGAGTGAAATGTCCCAAACTCAGAAGCTCAAGGGCCAAATGTTTTCTCTCATATGTGAAAGCTAGAAAACAATCAGAAACAGATTGAAAGTTGGCTAAGCCAATAATAACCTCAACATGGGTGAATTTTTACATGAGCAGTGGGAACCATGGCTATGACAAGGTGGATGAAGGGAGGGCAGTAGGGAGGGGAGGGAGCTATTAGAGGGTATATCAAGGCAGCTGGAGGGAGGGAGTAGGGGGGTTATCAATCCAGTAGGGAATCTTTGATGTTGATGAGAAGCCCAATAACATGGATATAAACTAGGGGAAACATGGGATTAGGGAGAACTCATAGAGGGGAGATCATGAACTGGCATCAGCCTTGGTTTGCTTTGTCAATATCCATGTGTTCATGAATGTATAACTGATTCCCTCCAATATGTAAGATATGTTGAATGAATAAGAAATATTTTAAAAAATAAATAAAGTAATGCTATCTTTACAATGCAACATTGAAAAATGTTGCTACATAGAGTGGAATGGAATTGTTATGAAGGTGTTATATATTACTTAGTTTACCACCTATACATTTTGAAGTAAAGTTTTTGATCTTCAACCCTTGTTACTTACCTTTTGGGCTATTGGGCATGTTTTTGCATATTCACTAGGTCGAAGTTGAACGAGCACAATACCCATGTTCTCATCTCTAGAAAGAACAATTCATACAGATTACTATAGAATCATGAATGTGGTAGACATGACTGTCTTTCTGTGGAACAAATGCAAAGTCCCATGTACATGATGTGATTGAACCCCATTAGAGAATGGAGAGTGGTGCTGGTGGTAACTGCTGGCTGCTTCTGTGAAGGCAATTCTGCACTGTGGTCCTATCATGAAGTTATTTCCACCTCATAGTAACCCATGCTTTGGACATTATATGGTTGGTATAATGGGAAACAGAAATAAGAATCCTGTCAGCATTCCAAATCCCCACCCATTATTTCACGAACATCCTCAGTCCCTGGACATTAGAGCTGTATGGCTAACATCTTGTCCGGCCTGCTTGCCAACAGTATTACCAAGGCGGTAGTTACTACATCAGTTCCTCCTCTAGCCCTTACAATTTCCCTTGTACTGACAACACCTTTGTAACAAAAAAGAGTAATTAGCTTTCTGAAACACACTAAGCTGCATAGTATGTTCTGACTGTAATTCAAAGGGAGTTCAAATATAATGTCTTTCCTGACTATCAAGTGGATACCAGCCTTAATAGATGGAACTCACCCACCTATTGCTCCTTTTTACCATGGTGTAAATTAAACTATATTAACTTCTCTCTTTTCCTTTCTCTCTTTCTCTTTCTCTCTCTGTCCCTGTCCCCCTCTTCCACCCTCCCCCTTGGTACAAATTAACTTATCTTAGGCTCTCTCTCTCCCCCTCTATTTCTTCCTGGCCCCATCTTTTCCTCTCCCACTTACTCAATCTTCTCTTTTCCTCCTTTTAGCACCCAGTTAAGGTAATAGTAAGGCTACTAATTGTAACTACTAATCTTTTGATCTGTTTTGGAATTTAATTATAGATTTCTAACTGAATTTGAGGAACTGAAGGGAATAATTGCAACAAATTTTTGTTCTCACAAGATCAAATAGAATGAGATGTGGCTCAGAAGGGACTATAGTAAATAGGTCTCAGTAGTTTCTCTTCGAAAGGGCTGATATTGGGATCAGCAGAGCCCACACCATTGAAATAAAATAGTAATCTGAAAATTCTCCCAACCCAGGGCTTATAAAAAAAAAAGAAGCTCACTAAACCCTTACTTAAAAAAAGAAATCAGAACAATACTTATAGATGAGCAGATATGCAAACAATATGAAAAAGCAAAGGAACAAGCCATCCTAAACTATTCACATTGCCTCAATAACAGACATCAATGGCACCATAGTAGAAGAAATTTCAGAAAAGGAATTTAGAAAATTCATGCTTAAATTGTTCTATGAGCTAAAAGATGATGTAATGAAGGAATACAGAGAGGAAATACAGGAAGTCAAAGACCACTTCAGTAAAGAAATAGAGACCCTGAGGAAATATCAAATGGAAATCCTCAAAATGAAGGAATCAATAAACCAAATTAAAAATCCTATGGAAAGCATCACCAATAGATCCAACCACTTGGAAGACTGATTTTAAGGCCTCAAACACAAAGTATATAATCTTGAAAATAAAGTATATGATAGAGAGAAAATGTTAAGAAACCACAAACAGAATATTCAAGAAATCTAGGTTAACATAGGAAAAACTAAATTTAAGACTCAGTGGGATAGATGAAGGCTTGAAAACACAAACTAAAGGAATGCACAATCTCTTCAATTAAATAATAGTAGAAAATTTCCCAAACCTTAAGAATGAAATGGAAACTCAAATTCAGGAGGCATGTATACAGAATCACAACAGACGGATGTCACGACACATTATTATAAAAATGCCTAACATCCAGAATAAAAAAGAATTTTAACAGCTGCAAGAGAAAAATGATAGGTCACATTTAGAGGTAAACCAATTTGGATTTCAACTGACTTCTCAAGTCAGACCCTAAAAGCAGGAGAGCTTGGAATGAGATATATCAAGCTCTGAAAGATAATTGATCCTACCAAGAATACTATACCTGGCAAAATTAAGCTTCAACTTTGAAGATGAAATAAAAACCTTCCATGGTAAACAAAAATTAAAAGAATTCATAATTAGAAAAACCTGCACTATAAAACATACTGAATAAAATATTCCATGAAGAAGAAATAAAAAGTAAAAGTGAAAACCAGCATAGAGAGACATTACTCTAGACCAATCAATTAAAAGAGAATAAAATCAAATTCAAATATCAGAAATAGATTAAAATGTCAGGAAATTAAAAAAATCATCTCTCAATAAGGACAACGAATGTAAATAATCTAAACTCTTCAATAAAAGACATACATTGGGAGATTGGATTTTTTTTAAAAAAGACCCAACAATATGCTGACTGCAAGAGACTCACCTCACAGGTAAAGACATCCAGACTTAAGGTGAAGGGATGGAAAAAAACATATTACTCACATGGTTCTTGTAAACATGCAGAAGTTACTATTCCTATATCAGATAAAGTGGGCTTCAAGCCACATTTAATCAGAAGAGACAAAGAAGGTCATTTCATACTACTTAAAGTAATCATCCATCAACAAGATATAACCATCATAAATATCTATGCCCCAAACAATGGATCATCTACAATCATCAAACAAACCCTTTTCAATTCTAAGAACCAAATTGACCACAATATAATAATTCTGGGTGACTTTACTGCTTTCATCAGTGGATAAATCATCTAAACAAAAATTTAGCAAAGACACTATAGAACTAAACCATACAATTAATAATTTGGACTAACAGACATCTTTAGAATATTTCATTCATCAACAACTGAATTCACTTTCTTTTAAGTAGCACAACAAACAATTTATAAAAGAGATCATATTCTGGGACATAAACCAAATCTTAGAAAGTACAAAAAGAGGTAATACATTGGCTTCAATCAGATGATAATGGAATGAAATTAGAAATTAATGATAAGACAAAAAATAGCAACCACTAACTCTGGAGATTAAATAATACACTTTTTTTTAAGGAGAGAGGGACAGTGAGAGAGAAAGAGAGATCAATTTTATTTAGTTTTCCATGTGGCCTTCTTTGCTCCAATATTCTGTTGTGTACATGTTGCTCGAGTTTGAACTTGCATCTTCACACATGCCGGACAAGTGCCATAACCACTGAGCAACTACTCCAGCCCCTGAAGGCAGTTTTAAGAGGAAAGTTCATAGCACTGAGTGCATACATTAAAAAAATAGAAAGACACCAAATAAATAACCTAAAATTACATCTCAATACCCTTGAAAAAGAACAAACCAACACCAAAATCAGTAGAAGACAGATATAATTAAAATCAGAGCTGAAATCAATGAAACTGATGTTAAAAATTGCAAAAAAATCAATGAAACAATGAGATGGGGTTTTGAAAGATAAACAAAATCAACAAGCAATAAGCCACACTAAAAAGGAAGAGAGAAAAAACTCAAACTTAAAAAATTCAGGATGAAAGATGAAATGGCACTATAGACACTTTGAAATCCGAAGGATAATCAGGAATTGTTTTGAGAATTTATACTCCAATGTGCTAAAAAGCCTTGAAGATATGGACAAATTCCTATAGACGTATGACCTACGTAAATTGAACCAGGAGGAAATAAATAACTTAAGCAGGTCAATTTCTAGTAATGAAATTGAAGTAACCATCAAAAGTCTTCCAACAAAGAAAATCCCAGGACCAGATAGATTCTCAGGAGAGTTCTATCAGACCTTTAAAGAAGAATAACAACAATCCTCCTCAAATTATTCCATGAAACAGAAAAGAAGGAAACTCTGCTAAACTCATTCTATGAAGCCAATATCACCCTGATACCAAAGTCACACAAAAGACACATCAAGGAAAAAAAACTTCAGATTAACATAGATGCAAAAATTCCTTTTTTTTTTTTAAGAGTGGGACAGTGTGTGAGAGAGAGACAGAATCAATTTTTATTTAGTTTTTCGTGTGACTTTCGTTGCTCTGACACCTAGCTGTGTACATGATGGTGGGGTTTGAACCCGCATATTGCACATGCCAGGCAAGTGCTGCAACTGCCAAGCCACCGATCTGGGCCAGATGCAAAAATTCTCAATTAAATATTGGTAAATTGCATTAAAAATACATCAAAAAGATAGTGCACCATGATCAAATGGAATTCATCCCAGGGATGCAAGTTTGGTTCAATACATGGAAATCGTAAATATAATCCACACATAAACAAGAATCATCTGATTATCTCAATAGATGCATAAAAGACATTCGACAAGGTACAGCACCCATTCATGTTTAAAACACTAGAAAAACTAGGGATAGAAGTAATTTTCAACATTATAAAGGCTATATAAATGAAAAACCCAAAGTGAATATTATTCTGAATGGAGAAAAACAGAAAGCATTTCCTCTAAAAACAGGAACAAGATAAGGATGCCCACTTTCACCACTCCTATTCAAAATAGTCCTTGAAACTATAGCTAGAGCAATTAGGCAAGAGAAGAAAATGAATAGAAAAAGAAGAACTCAAATTATCTGTTTTCCAATGACATGATTATATATTTAGAAGACTCAAAAAACTCCACTAGAAGACTTCTAAATCATAAATGAATTAGCAAATACAGAATACTATTGTGTTCTTATAGTCCAATGATGAACATACTGAAACAAGAAATTAGGAAAATGATCCCATTCAAAATAACATCAAAACCAAAACAAAACATATGGGGCTGGAACAGAGTCTCAGTGGTAGAGCACTTGCCTGGCATACACAGGGACCTGGGTTTGAACCTCAGCACCTCACACACAATTAAGTGTTGGAAAAACAAAAAAAGATGAAAAAAATTGTTTTTCTCTTTCTCTCTCACACAGTCTATTTTAAAAAATAAAAAAAGAAATGCTTGGGAATCAATCTAACAAAAGATGTGAAGGACCTGTACAATGAAAACTATAGAACACTAAAGAAAGAAATTGAAGAAGACCTTAGAACATGGGATGACCTAAATGTTCTTGGATAAGCATATTTAATATTATCAAAATGGCCACAATGCCAAAAGTGCTATACAGATACAATGCAATACCCATAAAAATTCCAACGATGTTCTTCACAGAATTAGAAAAAGACAGTCATAAAATTCATTAGGAAAAATAAGAGACACAACAATCCTTAGCATTAAAAACAAAGCAGGAATTATCACAATACTGGATCTCAAATTATCCTATAGAGACATATTAGCATGGTACATGGCACCAAACCAGACATGAAGACCAATGGAAATGACCAGAACACACAGAGACAAAGCCACATAAACACTCTTCAACAAATGGTGCTGGGAAAACTGGAAATCCATAGGCAGTAGAATGAAAATTAACACCTCTCACCATACACAAAATTCAACTTAAAGTGGATCAAAGACCTAGGAATTAGGCCAGAAACCCTGAATCCCCTAGAAGAAAATGTGGGTCAACACCCCAACATGTTGGCTCACAAAGTGTTAACAAGACTCACAAAGCACAAGAAACAAGGTTAAAAATCAGTAAATGGTATAGCCTCAAATTGAAAAGCTTCCTCACAGCAAAGGAAACAATCAAGATTGTGATGAGAACCTACGAAATGGGAAAAAGTCTTTGTCACCTATTCCTCAGATAGGGCATTAGTATCCAGGACCTTCAAAGAACTAAAAATATTTAACACCAAAAAATCAAAAACAAAACAAAAAAAAAACAAACCAAATAATCCAATCAATAAATGGGTAAAAGACACTACTCAAATGAAGAAATATAATTGGTTAACAAATACATGAAAAAATGTTTAACATCTCTAGCAAATTAAAACTATATTGATTTCTCTTCATTCATATGTTAGAATGGCAACCATTAAGAATATGAATAATAATAAATGTTGGCAATGGTGTGGGAAAAGGGTACATTTATATATTTTTGGTGGGACTGCAGATTGGTACAAACACTCTGGAAAGCAGTATGAAGATTCCTCAGAAAACTAGGAATGGCTCCACCATTTGACCCAGCTATCCCATTGCTCTTGGATATATCCAAAAGACTTAGAGTCAGCATATTACAGTGATGCAGCCACATCAATGTTTATAACAGCACAACTCACAAAAGGGAAACTATGGAACCAAACCTAGTGTTCTGGTTTAATGTTCTGATATGTAGAAGCTAATCTGAAATAAGGAAAAGATCAGAGGAATAGGCAAAGGGGAAGGAAACTGAGGGAGGAAGGATGAGATAGGAGTTTGTGGAACAAGTCCTACTTAACTTTCATGTATGGACAAACCATAGTGAATCTCATCAACATGTACATCAACAAGACACAAATTAAAAAAAAAACTTAGTAAATAACAGAACAGTAGAGTATAGGGAAGAGAATGGGGTCAGGGAGAAACTGAAATACTGGAGACTGAATAAGAACAAGTTATACTCCATGCTTTTATAATTATGTCCTTTTTCTATTGTCATGTATATCTAAAAAGAATAGAGGGTGAGTGGAAGGGATGGGAAAAGGTAATATTGGGGACTGAATTAAGAATAAATTATACCCCATGGTTTTATAATTATGTCATTGTATATCCTATTGTCATGTACATCTGAAAAGAACCAATTAAAAAATACCCCATGCTATGGTTTGATTAAGTATTCCCCAAAGTACCATATGATAACAGGCTTGGTCCCCAAGATGGCACTGTTGGAGGTGGAGGCCCTTTATCAAGTCAGGTTTTAGGGGAAGACTCAAAGCCAACTGCGGATAGCCTCAAAGAGTATTGTGGGACCCTGGTTTCTTTTTCTTTGCTGTCTAACTCATGAGGTGAGAGGTTTATTCTACCACATGCTCCTGCCATGATCTGCTGCCTTGCCAGAATCTCAAAAGCAATGAGGTCATTCAATCACGGTCTTGAACCTCCAGTACTGAAATAAACCTTTCCTTTTTGTAAGTGAAATGTCTAGGGTATTTTGTTATAAATAGAAAGCTACTAATACAAGACTCCCTGCCTTGCTCTGACACTTCATTGTGTATGTGGTGGTGGGGTTTGAACCCACGTCCTTGCACATGCCAGGCAAGTGCCATAACTGCTGAGCCACCACTCCAGCCCACAAGTCCCTTTTTGGGTCTTTATTAGGGCAAATGAGAACCTTCAGAGAGATCATTTTCCATTGAACTATAAGGAGTATTTCATATTGTTATACAGCTACTGATTTCACATATATCTAGACTTTTAAAGGAAATTTGGGTATTTTATACACTATGAGGCTATTTAAATAAAGTGATTTCTACAAATCTATAATCCAAGTTGTTCTTTTAAGAAGTCATACTTACTGTAGCTTGTGGTAATCATTTACTGCCTCATAATTTATATTCTGAGAAAAGGTTATTTCCTGAAAAAGAAAATTTATGTAAAGCAGAAAAATTGGATATTGGGATTCCACTTTAGTTGCATTTGGTCTTCCACATCCACAGATAACAATATATACTTTCGAGATATAGTTAAATCTCTTTATTTTTCAGTTTTTATGATATCATTTCTTTTTTCCCCTTTTTTTAGAGGAGTTGTGTTGTTGTACAATCATAAATGCTTATGTGGTAACAATACAATATACACCTGATCCTAATCCAGAATCACCCCCACATCACCCACAGCCCAGTTTCTTGACTCTTCTATATTTCCCCAAAACAGATTTAAATGTCTTTATATTAAATCCTTATGTTTTTCCAAATTTATTTTCTACTTCACAAATTCTAATTATGTATACATTAGTTTATTTTTACATTTTTGTTATTTTCCCCTTTAATATTATACTTAGTCTTTTTATTTTGATTTCTTCTATCCTCATTGGACTTTTGACTTATTTTTATTTTTCATTCATTTCCTGAGCTTAGAAGGCTTCAATTTTCATCTGTTTTCTAATAAATTTGTCTCTCTGAACCTTTTAAAATTTCTTCGATTTGGTTATTTATATTGTTTGTAAGTTTTGACACTATTAGTAATTGTTTGCCTGAAATTTTCCTCTGTTGTTTTTGAGTAATTTTTAAAAATGTTAATCTGCCTTTTGCACATAGTCGTGCCATTTTCTTCCCTCTGGGTTATGTTTCATTTCAATCTTTAGCTTCCATAATGTTGCTATTGGCTCAGGGTAAAAGTCATTTACAGAATAAACCTGATAGTACAGGCAAAAAACATTATCAGCCATACATTGAGAGAGAGCGAAAGAGAGAAAAAATTTTATTTAGTTTTTCATGTGGTTTTCGTTGCTCCTAGACTTAATTGTGTATGTGGTGCTGGGGTTTGAACTCACGTACTCACACATGCTGGGCAAGCGCCGTAACCGTCAAGACACTGCTCCAGCCCCAAGCCATACATTTTTTAAGTACATTAAGGGAAATACTTACATCCCTATATTATTTTTTTGGTCAGTAGCCCTACAAGAGCGTTTTGGCTTTTAATGAGACTCCAAAAATTTTATGTTATTCTTAATTAAATGTAGCCAGTCTCCAAGCTCAAACTTGTGTTTGTAACTCAACTTACATTATGCATATTATTTTACATAACAAACACTGAAAATATCTACATTATGGTATTATTTAAAAACACATTTTATGAATGAAATGCTTTATTTAAAAATCAAAGAATTATAAATAATCAAGAAATAGTTTTGTAGGAATAAATGACAAAATTGAAAATATATGTACTGTGGAAGAAATTATAAAATGTGTCACATATTTTAAAAAACAAAATTTTTAGAAGTTAAAAATATGTCAATCAAGTTGAGTATGCAACTATAATTTTAATAAACAATATCTCATAAATGTCAAATATAATGTTGGCAGCAGATTAGGCATAAATATAGCAATACAAAACAATAACAATAAAAAAGAAGCACTAAGGTGGGGGATTGATCAGAAGAAACTATAAGAATGCATTCCAGAGAGATAAAAGGATGAACAATACAGAAGAGAGTTAAATGTTCATGGGAAATCAATTGAGAGTTTAATAAACGACTAACTGGAATTATAGAAGACAAGAAGAAAGAGAAAGAGGTACAGACAGTACCTGATGAGATATCTGATGAAAACAATGGCCTATCCACTAAAAGACTCAAGAAATTCCAAGCAAGTTAAAGCAAAGAAGCCCAAATCTATACACATTATAGTAAAGCTATGGAAATCAAAGAAGAAAACATTAAAAACTCCCTGAGGGGTGAAAGACTGCAAGTGATGTCTTAACAGCCTCAATGGAAGCAAAACCAAACCAAACAATAGAATAATGTTTTTAATGCGATTTAAGGAAAAAAAACCCCATCAACCTAGAACTCTATATCCAAAAAAATGTTTTTCAAGAATGAAGGTAAAATGAAAATATCTTCAGACAAACAAGTATTGAGTATTTAACTATAAGTAGCTTCTCACTATGTAACTAAAGCAGAAGGAAGGAAATATAGGAGAGCACGTTTTTTAAAAGATCAGAACAGGGTAAAAACACATGGCTGTATAAAATTACAATAACATTATCAACTATTATAAAAATCAGATGGGATTAAAATCTGTGACTATAACATGAGTAGGAGAAAGAGTAAAAATATTTAAATTTAGACTTGTATAAATTAAGTATTTATGCCATAATTTCTAAGGAAACCTGACTACAAATACAGAATATATAATTGATAAACTAGAAGTTTAGAAAAAATGAAATGATAAAATATGTAAAAATATTGAAAATTAAAGAATGAAATAAGTGGAAGGCAGAGTACCAGATACAAATGTAAATGTAAATAGATTAAATACTCTGATTAAAAGCCAAATATTTTTAGACTGGATAAAAATAACAACAACAACAAAAAAAGATAAGTGGGCTGGAGCTTGCCTGGAAGGCATGAGGACTTGGGTTCAAACCCCAGCACCATATACACAACTAAGTGTCAGAGCAACAAAAACCAGATGAAAAACTAAATAAAATTGATTCTCTCTCTCTCTCTCTTCCTCTATCTCTAAAAGCAAACTCAAAACAAGCAAAAAGCAAATAAGCTATACTTATAGGAAACGGATCTAAAATATAAAGCAAAAGAATGGTTAATAGTAAAAGAAATGTTGTCAGGTTCAGTGGTGCATGTCTGTAATCCCAGTGATGGGAGGCTGAGGCAGGAGGATTGCAAGTTTGAGACCAACTTCAGCAATTTATAGAGGCCTTATCTTAAAATTAAACAACAACAGCAACAAAAAGGGGCTGAACATGTAGCTCACTGGCAAAGCACCCCTGAGTTTAGTGGTAAAGCACCCCTGGGTTTAATCCCCAGTACTAATAAACAAAAAATAGTTTATGGAAATTCTAAGTAAAAATAGATGTAAAGGCAAAAAAAACTTCACTAGAGAGAAGGAT
>PVKS010047319.1:0-12872 GCA_004027875.1 Aplodontia rufa | reverse complement strand
GCCTCCCACCACTCCCCGCCCCGCACGCCCCCGCCCCGCCCCGCACGCCCCCGCCCCGCCCCGCCGCACCTTGACTCAGGTTGGGGATGGCGTCGTGGCTTAAGAGCTGGTTATTGCACAGGTCTCCCACGCAGCCGCGCACCACGGAGTAGTCTGGCGGCAGCGCATCTTGGTTGGACTGCATGCTGCCGCCAGTCGGGCCCGTCCAGCAACCCTTCTTCACCACGGTCAAGGGTGCGCGATACCCTGGGGGCAGGAGGAGGGGCTTTGGGCTCGCTCCCTCCGCCTCCTCCCTCTCCTCCTTCCCTCCTTCCGCGATGCTTCTTTCCCTCTCCTCTTCCTTCTTCCTGCCCCTCTCCCTCCACCTCCTTTCCCTACCTTCCCCATAGCCTTCTCCCTTTCCATCTTTCTGGTCCCCCATCCACTCTTCTCTCCCTCCTCCTCCTCTCTCCATCTGTCCTTACCCTTCCTTTCCTATCCTGCAATCCTCCTCCCTTTCTCCTTGCTCAGTCCTTCCCTTCTGTCTCTCCCTGATTTCTCATTCCTGTTCCCCTCCCGGCTTCCTTTCTCCTTCCACAAGTCCTGCTCCCCTTTCCACCTCTTTCAGCCCCTCACCCGTGTCCAGGGACAGGACAACCTCGGAGCATCCGTGGAGACAGGAGATGCTGGGGAGCTTCATGTTACTGAGGTCAAAGGGTCCCAAGTAGGTGTGCTCAAAGCTGTAGCACTGCAGGGCTCCCAACCCTAGGAAGGAAGCGAGGGAGGATGTGAGGGCCAGGGGCAGCCTTTCCTAGGAACTCTGGGCCCACCACATGGCCAGGACCCTCAGCTGAGCCTTGTTGCCCTGTGGGAACAGGAGCTGCAATTACAGCCAGTCATGCTGTGTCTATGTCACTGCAGAGTAATGGCCTCTCTGCAGCTGCCACTCCAGTTTTTTCCTCCAAGTTGTTCCAGATCTCCACCCTCATCCAGGAAGCCCTCTAAGATTTAGATAAGGGTGGAGGAAGTGATTCACTACTGCTCTGCCCATCCCGCCCCATACTAAACTCATGAGATACAGGAGCTCTAAAAGACTTCTGAGGACGGGAAACAGGTGCCCCAGTAGGAGTCCAGCGAGGTGTGAGAGTCACACACCCAGCCAGCCCAGTGACATCTGCACAGAACATTTAAACACTGTGATAAGTGCATCTCGTAAATATAGATGGAGTGTTCTACATTCTCACCCAAACCTAGTAACAAAGGCAACACCAGTAGGGGACAGGAAGTCATTCCAAGAGACAGAAATACACTCGAGAATCACTTACACACAAATAAAACAAAGCTAGAGAGTTTTGAAAATGAGACTAAAAATATACAGTTTAAAATCATCTTATGGATACAAAATAAAAAGACGGGTGACAGATGCACAGAGACAAACACACACTGAAATACCCAGATCTACATATAGAGAGATAAATACAGGCCTACGAATCAGATGCACAGAGAGATACGGATACACCAAATTATACACAATTCTCTTTTTTACAAAGAACATGAAATTCAGAGATTTAAAACAATTTTTTTTTCTAAAATACCCAGACATCAAAATCTGGTATAGACAGACAGACACAAACACACACACGAGACAGAGACCCACAAGGACACGCTGGCAATAGACGCAGAACTCCAACTCTTTCCACGGATGAACACATGCATAGAAATGTACACAGAAGGAGCCTCTTTCCTGCTTCTCTGATTTTCTCTTTGTGGCCACTTCCTTTCTGAAATGAGTGTGTCCTGTCCTAGACTATTTAGGGAGAGGAAGCCTGAAGATGAGTCCAAGGTCCCTGCCAGTTTGTAAAAGAGCACCAACACCCTTGAATGAGGGGCTGGCAGGGAGAAAGAAGACTGGACTGGTGGGGAAGACAGCTACTGGAGAAAATGACGGAGAGGGGAGGCACAGGCCCCTTCCTGACCAAGACCCAGGTGTCCAGGCCCCAGCCTCCTCCCTCAGACCCAGGGGTCCAGGCCCCCAGCCCTCCTCCCTCAGACCCAGGGGTCCAGACTCCCAGCCCTCCTCCCTCAGACCCAGGGGTCCAGGCCCAGCCCTCCTCTCTCAGACCCTGTGGTCTAGGCCCCAGCCCCCTCCCTCAGATCCAGAGCTCCAGGCCCCAGCCTCCTCCCTCAGACCCAGGGGTCCAGGCCCCCAGCCCTCCTCCCTCAGACCCAGGGGTCCAGACTCCCAGCCCTCCTCCCTCAGACCCAGGGGTCCAGGCCCAGCCCTCCTCTCTCAGACCCTGTGGTCTAGGCCCCAGCCCCCTCCCTCAGATCCAGAGCTCCAGGCCCCAGCTTCCTCCCTCAGACCCAGGGCTCCAGACCCCCAGGCCCTTCACTATTGGACTCAAAAGGTGAGGTACCTGTCTGACAGAGCACAGTCCCGAAGAGGCAGAGCAGAAAGGCCCTGGGGACCCCCATTGTCAGTGTCGATCTGAGCTGAGACACCTAGGACAGCTCCTCCTGTGGGATTTGCTGTCTGGCTGGTTCTCCCTAATGAGCCCAGGCATCCCGGCCACCCAGCCTGGCCAGGATTCCTCCACCCCACCCTCCCTTCTGTGGGCAGGTCTCCTAAGTAATCATGACCCTGCCAGGATGAGTCCTGGGTGCTGAAGGAAGAGGGGGTTGGGGACCTGAACTCCTGTCCCAAGGAGGAGCTAAAAGCCTACAATCCTTAATTTGTAGGGTTGGAGGTTGCTGATCTCTTCCTCTCCTCCTCCCCACACTATCCTAGTCTGAGAATGGTCTCTTGATCTGTCTTCCTTTCCCCTACCCCAACACACACTTCCTACACACTCAGACACAGAGTTGCCAAGCCTGGGGCCACGTCTCCAGACTCAGAGATGCACACATCTCATCCCCTCCCCGAAGCTTTCTTGACCTCCACCTCCCCACTCAGCCATCCCTTCTCAGCTTCAAACACCTCCCTCTCTCCCAACCCTCATCAGGCTAGGCTGGTCTGGTGTCTGTCTCCTCCATCAGACTGGGAACTCCTCAGGGAGCTCCAGGGATAGCTGCGATATTGCATGAATGAATAAATGAATGAAGGACTCAATGAATCAATAAACTAACAAACAGGGATTGAGAGAGAAAAGAGAATAAGAGAGAAACAGAGGGAGAGAGACAAAGGGAGTCACATATGAGATGCAGAAAGAGAAACAACCAGACATGGACAGATGCAAATGTGGACACACAGGCAAACGGAGAGGGGAAGTGGGATACCCCGATGGGCTGACATGCGCACAGAAGGTGTTTAACGAGAGTTCATTAAATGAATGAGATAGTGCTCGGATGAAGATTTGATGAAGCAGACGGCACTGTTGAAGGAAGTCTGTGATTATGAACCGAGGAGTGGGCTGAGAAACTAAGTGAGTCTTCTACCTGCTCCAATGTCTTTTCTTCCGAGTGTAGACAGAGCTCACAGGAGTGGGGGCTTTGCCTGACTGCTCTTTCTGGCTCTGTCCCAACAAAGCCATAATCGAGGCTTTCAATAATCCTCACTCAGAGGAATCTGTGGCTCTTCCACCACCGATTTTATTGCGTGATTGTACAGTTTGCTTATGTGTAGGCGGACGATCATGTGTGAAATTATTACTAACATCATATTTTGTGATGGGAGGGAGCAAGCCCCCTCACACATGCCAAGAATGCTCTCCATCACTGAGCTATACCCGCAGCTCACATATATAATTTTGAAAATAGTTTTAAAAAATTGACATCATAATGATTGGATAAACAATGAATGAAATAGCCAGATGCAGTAGTAACTATAATCCAGCAACCTGGGAGGATCACAAGTTCAACACCACCCTGGGCAACTTAGTGAGACCCTGTCTCAAAATTTTAAAAATTTAAAAGAGCTGGGGATGGGGCTGGAGCGGTGGCTTGGTAGTTGCAGTGCTTGCCCGGCAGGTGTGGGGACCCAAGTTTAAACCGCAGCACCACATGCACAACGAACTCAGAGCAACAAAAGCCACATGAAAAACTAAATAAAATTTATTCTCTCTGTCTCTTAAAAAAAAAAAAGAGTTGGGGATGTGGCTCAGTAGTAAAGTGCCCCTGGGTTCAATCCTCAGTACAACAACAACAAAAAAAGAAAAGAAAAGAAAGAAATGAAATAAAAAAAAAAAACACCAGGGAGGGGGCTGGAGTGGTGGCTCAGCAGTTATGCCCGGCGTGCGCAAGTACACGGGTTCAAACCCCAGCACCACATACACAACTAAGTGTCAGAGCAATGAAAACCATGTGAAAAACTCAATAAAAGTTGATTCTCTCTCTCTCTCTCTCATTGTCCCTCTCTCTTTAAAAAAAAATTGATTCTCTGTCGCTTTCTCTCTCACTGTCCTTCTCCCTTAAAAAACAGAAACAAAAACAAACAATAAAAAACCGCCAGGGGGATAGAAAAGAGACGCAGCCGGCCGACAGGCAGAGGAATTCCCTGGCTTCTAAGGTCATGCATGGACATGCACGTGGAAGGTGAACAGGCGAGGATGTTTATAAGATGCCCCTGTAGGCGGCGGGAGTTGGGGACAGAGACCTCAGGCTAGGTCTCACCTGTCTCACTTCCTGCTGCATGGAGCCTGTCAGGTGGGCATTGGGCATGTACAGAGAATCACAGACCCACAGATGGATGGGATCAAGTCAACATAATGGTGGTGACCAAGAGGAAGACCTTATGGTCCCCTCAGCTCAACTAAACTTTAGAAGGTTTCCTCCTGACTCTAGGCCTCCAATTCCTTAGAGACTTATGGTTTAAATGTGTCCCCCAGAAGTTCATGTGTTGGAAACCTAATCCTCAAATTCATATGTGAATGAAATTTGGAGGTGGGCCTTAGAGGTAATTAGGATGAGATGAGGTCACCATGGCAGGGCCTACCATAATGGCATTAGTGACTTGATAAGAAGAGGAAGAGACCTGAGCTAGCACACTGGCTGGGTCTTGCATGTGAAGGCCTCTGCCATCTTAAGATGCAGCAAGAAGGCTCCTACCCCAGCCAGTGTCATGTTTTTGGGACTTCCCAGCACCCAGAACAATGTGCCAAATAAACCTCTATTATGTATAAATGACCTAACCTGTGGTATTCAGTTATAGTATCAGAAAATGGATTAAAGCAAGCACTTGTTTAGAAAACTTAGAATTTCAATTTCTTTCTCTGCCCCCTTTGAAATGGACGTGAATCTTTTACAGGCCCCTGGCTAGCTTTTCTACCTAGGAATGTGTTTCTCAAGGACCTGGGAGCCATGGCCCTGAAATATAATCATCAAAGGAGGCAGGGCCCCGATCTCCCAGTCTCTGTGGGAGGGTAGGAGCCTAACTGATAAGGGACAATGAGCAAGCACAGCTGGTTCAATCCGAGAGATGAACTTCTGCAACCTTAGGAAAACTCCATGTGCCTGACACATCCGTGGCCCAGCGTCCTTCTACTGCTAGTCCGTACTTTTCCACTAGCTCATCCAACATTTAAAAGCCCGCCCACCTTTTGTTTCAATGGAGTTGAGTTTAGTTTCTCTCCTCAACAGCAGTCTTGAATAAAGTCTTCCTTGTCTGTCTAACTTCATCTGGTGTGATTTTTCTTTGACAGGAGACACCCAGCCACTGTGGACACTCACAGAGTTCCCCTGCCCTCATCTTGCCTAATCTCTGTCCCTCCCATCGGGCCTCACTTCCCAGAACCTGTTCTGCATCCAAATTATTCTTCCTGCTTCTCTGGTTCCTGCCCCAGGCTGTCTTTGCGGGAGGGGCAATGCTGTCCAGACCTGGAGGTGGGTAGGGTGGAGCTTAGCACCTTTGGTGAGTGGAGTCCACCTTGAAGGAGGCTGTGTTTTCTGACTCCCCTGTGGAAGAAGGAGGAGCTGAAGTCTTCTGGAGCAGGGAGACCATCCTGGGTGTGTGGGGTGGGGAAAGGCAGAGGGAGAGGGAGAGGGATTTTGACTCTGACAACCTTCGGGTACTTTGAGAGACTCTCAGGTTATCTGGTAGGAAGTTAGTTCTCCATTACAGAGGAAATGATTACAGGAGATAGTGACTGCAAAAACATAATCTCTGGGCTCACAGGGAACTCTGTGTTCATTGTCTCACCCTCTGCAGGGGCAGGATTCTCACCCAAATCCCTAGCATTAAATGAAATGTATAGGGGGCCATTGGTTTGGACAGAAATCCTGCACTAAGCCCAACACCAAACCAAACTGGACCTAGTGACTATTATTAGTGTCAAAAGACAAAAAATACAATGAACATAGCTTAAAGATCTTAATTGACTTTGTGGTTCTCAAATTGGGCAAAACTTTGTTCCTTAAAATAAAATGAGCATTGGGCTGGAGCAGTGGCTCAGCGGTTACGGCGCTTGCCTTGCATGCGCGAGTACTCGGGTTCAAAACCCAGCACCACGTACACTATGAAGTGTCTGAGCAACAAAAGTCCATGAAAACTAAATAAAAAATTGATTCTGTCTTTCTCTCTCTCTCTCTGTCCCTCTCTCTAAAAAAAAAAAAAGCTTTATAATGAGCTGAGCAAAGAAGGTTGAATTTATTTTTATTTGTTTAGTACCAGGGACTTAATCACAGAGTGACATCATCAGCCCTTGTTTTATTTTTATTTTTATTTTTTTATTTTGAGACTTAGCTAAGTTGCTGAGGCTGGCTTTGAACTTGCGATCCTCCTGCCTCAGTCTCTCAAGCAGCTGGAATTAACAGGCATGAACTACTGTGCCCAGCAGGAGGTTGGTTTTAGACAGACATGTTAACAAAGGATAGAAAAACAGATGGGTCATTTCAAAATACTTGTTCTTTTCTAAAGGTTAAAGTAGCCTTTGCGTAGTTGAGCATTATCTGTCTCTCCTTAGTTTCAGCTTGGTAGCATGGAACTTTGGCACGGGTAACTTCACTTTGGTCTCTTGGGTTTAGTGCAGGACCTCAGTCCAAACCAATGGCGTCCCATACATTTTGTTTAGTGCTAGGGATTTTTGGGGGAATCTTGCTTCTGGCCGGTGGCTATACAGTGAACCCTGGCTCCCTATGAACTCAGAGATTCTCCAATATTTTGTAATCACCTTTTAGATATTAAATTTTAGTAATTAAGTAATTACTTAAGAGATTGGGGGAAACTAAGGCCATATTGTGGTAGCCATTAAGGTAGTGTTTTTAAAACTTTTTATCGTAGAGATTTTCGAACACAAGCAAATGTATAGAAAATTAAGTACATATCACGCAGGCTCATCAGCTACCGACATACCTCCAATCTTGTCCTATCCTGTCCCCTGTAGTGCTGGACAGAGCCTTAGATGTATTGAAGTGGGTTCCTGCATTATTTTGCTCAAAGCATTCATTTCACTTAAAACATCATTTAAAAGTAGAATTTTTTTCCCAGTACTGGGGATTGAACCCAGAGGCTACTGCGCTACATCTCCAGCCCTTCCCCTTCCCCTTCCTCTCCTCCTCCTTCTTCTTCTTTATATTTTTTTTAAAAGAGAGAGGGATAGTGAGAGAGACAGAGAAAGAGAGAAACAACTTTATTTAGTTTTTCACATGGCCTTCATTGCTCCAACACTTAGTTGTGTATGTGCGTGCTGGGGTTTGAACCCGGGTCCTTGTGCTTGCCAGGCAAGTGCCGAAACTGCTGAGCCACTGCTCCAGCCCCTCTTCTTCTTTATTTAGAAACAGGGTCTTGCTAAGTTGCCCAGGGCTGGTCTTGAACTTGTGGTCCTCCTGCCTCAGCCACCTGGGTAGCTGGGATTACCAGAGTTCCCCTCCCCTGCCCAGCTCTAGCAATAATTTTTAACTGACTATAAACAGTCTTTGTGTCCCAAATACATGAAAACAGTCAGTATTTCTTGCCTTATTTGAAATTCTTCATTTCTCAAGCATGTCATAATACTCCTGCTAACTTGTTGGTAATGCTAACTTGCTTCAGTCTTTCTGTTCCACATAACTGTTCTCCCATATATTATCAGAATTGTGGAATTTCCTTCTGGAACTCTAGTCATTACTTGGCCAAAAACTGAATCATACGTACTGCGTGCCAATGTTTTCTTCTGTTTTCACAGACTCCACCTGCAACATCAATATTTCTTTCTCAAAGCATATCTCAATTTTAAAAATAATTCAATAGTGTTAAGTAAATTCCCGTTGTTGTGCAACCAACATCCAGAACTTTCCATCTTGCAAAACTGAAACTACCATCGTTGAACAACAGCTCCCTTCTCTCTCCTCCACCCTTGCTCAAGTCCTTGGTGTCTTCGTCTTCGGTTGCTCTACCGAATATCACAAACCAGCTAATTCAAACACAACAGAGGTTTATTTAGCTCATGGTTCTGGAGGCTGGGAACTCCAAAGACCATGACCCTGGCATCTGGTGGGGCCCTCCTTGCTGTGTCTTATGAGGCAGAGGACATCATGTGGCTAGAGAGAGAGAGAGAGAGGATGTGCTAGCTACGGTGGCTCTTCCTTTTATAAAACCACTAAAGCCATCCTGGGGGCCCTGCCCTGATGACCTCATCACCTCCTGATTATCTCTGAAAGGACCCACCTCCAAATTTCATTCATATACAGATTTGGGGATTAAGTTTCCAACTACAACCAACAACTACAATTTTACTTTGTTTCCATAAATTTGACTACTCTACTTACCTTGCATAAGAAGAATCTCGCAGTATTTGTCCCTTTGTGACTGGTTTATTTCACTTAGCACAGTGTTCCCAAAGTTCATCTATGTTGTAGCATATACATTCCTTCCTTTTTAAGACTGAGTAATATTCCATTGCATGGATATACCACATTTTTGCTATCCATCCATGGACACTTGGATGTTTCCACATCTTGGTTATTTTAAGCAATGTTACTATCAACGTGGTGTACAAATATCTGTTTGGAACTCTGCTTTGAATTCTTTTGGGTATAACTATATTCGATCTTCATTTTTTACATTTATTTTCTATTGGTGCATTATAATTATGCAGAAGAGTGAGATTCATTATGCCATAGAACTTGATCAATCTCATTCCTCAGTACCTTCCCTGTCCCTCCCTTCCTCCCTCCCCTACCCATTCTACTCATCTGCCCTCTATTAATATTATGATCTGATTTTCATTTTGGATGTTACACATTATTGTAGTCACAACCTTTACCTTCTCGTATTGGAATAATATGTGACGGGGCTGCTCATCTACTTTAGTTTGGATGTAGTTTTCCCCCTCAAGGTTCTTGTGCTGGAAGCCGGGTCCCTAGTGTAGCCGTGTTGAGGTAGAGACTTTCAGAGGTCTGGCCTAGCGGAAGTTAATTAGGTCACGGGGGCTCCACCCTCAGGCATAGATTATTGCTGGAGTGAACCCGACCTTCTCTGCCCGCTTCATCCTCCTGAACAAGACTGGGCCCCTTTCTGCCTCTCTGTTAAGTTTTGACACAACTGGGGGCCCTTGCCAGGAATCTGGTGTCATTCCCTTTGGATCTTCCACTCACCAGATCTGTGGGTCTTAAATAAACAACCCCTTGCCCACCCTGTCCTCCTCCCCCTTCTTCCTTTTTCAGTAGTGGGGATTAAACCAACTGAGCTACATCCCCAGCCCTTAAAAAAAAATTTTTTTTTTTGGAGACAGGGTCTCACTAAGTTGCCCAGACTGGCCTCAAACTTGTGATCCTTCTCCCTCTGAGTAGTTGGGATTACAGGTGTGCACCACTGTGCGCGACTAAATCTCTTTCTTCTTTGCACTTCTTTATGAAGGACCCGGTCTCGGGTGTTTTGTTACGGACTAAAGTGCGCCCGGGGAGGATGCTGGCCCTGGGCATTCGGGTTCTCATCTGCTGCAGTGGGCTGACAGCAGGAGCAGCTGAGACGATCCTTCCATAGATCCTGAAGACACCTTGGTGTGAAATCACAGCACCCACCACCCTCTACCTTTTCTTTCTTTTATCTTTTCCACTTCCAGAGTTTGAAATAAAGAAGAATCACAGGATACTTAGAGATGAAATAAAGTCACCTGGACCTGATCATTTATTCCCCAGCACGGGGGATTTGTGCAGAACAACTTTTCCGTTTACTCTTACTATCTCTTGGAGGTTAAACATTCCTATTTCAGTGGAAGCATGTTTAAGAGCTTACATTTAAGATATAATGTTTAAAATTTTAAAGTTCCATGTTTGAATTAAATGGCTGGGTACCTGGATTGGCAAAAAGAACACACATGCTTTTTTTTTCTTTTTAAGAGATGAAGGACAGTGAGAGAGTGGAAGAGAGAGAGAGAGAGACAGAGAATCAATTTTTATGGAGTTTTTCACATGGCTTTCGTTGCTCTGACACTTAGTTGGGTACGTGGGTGCTGGGTTTGAACCCGTGTACTTGCGCATGCCAGCCACGCGCCATAACCACTGAGCCACTGCTCCAGCCCCCCACCCCCCAGACGCTTCTTGACTTGTGAAGGAGTTGCGACCCAGGAAACCCATCACAAGTAGGAAATAGCCTAAGCTCAGAAGGTGTTTGATGAACCTGATCCACAGATCATCAGGGCTCAGCCTCTCCATGGTCCTGTGGTTGATTGGGAGCTGTGTCTTGCTGTAGGTGCTCAGCCCTGCTGGAGAGCATCTTCCCAGATCACTAGCCTGGGAAAAGATCAAGATTTAAAATTCAAAATTCAGGGGGCTGGCATGGTGGCTCATTGGCGGGAGCACTTGCCTGACCTGAGGAAGGACCCAGGTTTGTACCCCAGCACCACGAACACAGCTCAGCATTGGAGTAATGAAAACCGGATGAAAAACTAAATACAGGGGCTGGAGCGGTGGCTAGGCAGTTACCAAGTTTGCCTGGCAGGCGCAAGGACACGGGTTCGAGCCCCAGCACCACGTACACAACGAAGTGCTGCAAAAGCCACATGAAAAACAAAATAAAACTGACTCTCTTCCTCTATTTCTCTTTCCCTCTCTTCTTAAAACAAAAGAAAAGCCAAATATAATTGATTATCTTTTTCACTGTCTCTCTCTCTCTTAAAAAAAAATTCAAAGTAAAGTTTTTTGTTTCTATTTTTGTTTTCCCCAGGGATTGAATTCAAAGGTGCCTAGCCACTGAGCCACGTCCCTACCACTTGTTAATTTTTTATTTTGAGACAGGGTCTCTCTAAGTTTCTGAAGCTGGCTTTGAACTTGCCATCCTCCTGCCTCAGCCTCCCGAATCACTGGGGTTGCAGGTGTGCGCCATCACACCTGGCCAAATATAGTTTTAACCGACTATCATTTAACATCCCATGGTAGAAAAATCTTAAAGTCAGACCATCATAAGTCCAGGATGGTCTGTATTTAATTGAAAGATGCTTCCTTTTCTTCCCTCTCTTCCAGACATTTCTTGAGATTTTTCCTCCTGGTTTCCACAAGGTGGGAGATAGGGTCATGTTCCGTCATTAGAGGATCTATGCCCTCCTTGGCCGGAATAGCAACTGTGGAAAACTTTTTCCTCTTTCACTTTATTTTCTCAAAAATGTTTTCAATGATACAATCAAGTTATGCTAGCTTTCTGTTTTCAGATCCTAACTAGTTTTTCTTCTTGATAGAAATCAAATAGGGTTAATGCTTTATCTTAGAATTTCACCATCTTAAAATAATATGTGGGGAACAACAAGTCATTAAGTTTTAATAATGGATTATTTTTATACTGATGAAATTTCTAAAGCAATAATAAATAACTGCCATAATAATAAACAAACTATGTATTGCATAACACTGACTTTCGCCCACTCACATTCTTTGTGCATTATTAATGGTAATTGGATATTAGTTCACCTATAGGGAGCGGTGCCAAGTGAGAGACTTGTAGATTTAAATTTGGAATTTAACAATTCCAGTCTGGCATGGTGAACAATTAGCTGGAATTATGAACTGCAATATGAAATATCAGATATAACCAATGTGCAGACACTGGTAGGTTTTTTTTTTCTTAAAAGATGCTCTTTGTCAGGTGCAGAAGCAGCTCCTCATTTAGAAGAGCAGGCTAACTTAGATGATGTGAGGTTGACAAGGTCCTTCCTTTCACCCCCTGCAGTCTCCTGGGCAGGGAAGAAGCTAGGAAGCCATCAACCTTTTTGGAAGGAGACGCTCTGCTGCCACCTGCTGGGGGTAGTTGCAACACACTACAAATCACGCCAGCTTTGCAATCAGCAAAGAAGTCAACACAAAACGCAAACATTTCCAAACATTTGCCTTCAAGGCAATGAAGATGTCTGCGAGGATAACAGCACCTCCTCAGGTGCAGTGCTCTTGTGCAGTACCCAACAGAATCTACCGGACGGGGTGACAGTGGAAAGCCACAGGTGGGGCAGATGTGGGTGAGGGTTGGGTTAGCTCATGAGGAAGAGAGAGGAGACAGAAGAAAGCTTTTCACGTGAGATCCACAGCCAAGAGTAGCAGGACTTGGGAATGAAGCAGGAGTGCATTTAGGATCATCTGGATGGATGGCTGGGGTCAGAGGTCAATGGAGGTATTCGGTGTTGTTGGAATCACTGGATGCGAGCCAGGACACTCAGCCTCTGCCCTGCATTGACTGAGGACCTTGAGAGAGAGCCCACACACATTTCAGCTTCTTCTGCCCATTTATTCTGGAAGTGTTGCCCTCTGCCCTCCCAGGTCTCCGAGGACTGAAGAGAAGGACGCGTCCCCAGGACACAAGGGATCCTAGGAATCGTGCGCTCTCATGGCTGTTTGCTTGCACCGGCAGCAATGGCTGATCTTCAATGGCTGGTCACCTTCTGGACACCGCGTGTCTGCACACACCATGGTCTGCACTGGGCGGGCAAGAGGCTAGCACTTCAGATAAACGCTGGGAAGAACAAGCATAGCAGTGTTCCTGGGCCCCGGATTCCTCC
>PVKS010047318.1:0-12884 GCA_004027875.1 Aplodontia rufa | reverse complement strand
GGGAAAGACATGATCAATTTTATTTATTTTTTCATATGCCCTTCGTTTCTCTGACACTTAGTTGTGTATGTGGAGCTGGGGTTTGAACCTGGGTCCTTGCACATGCACATGCCAGGCAATTGCTCCGACCACTTAGCTACCCCTCCACCTCCCTTGTTACCTATTTGTGAGTGACTAAACACGATAGAATCCTCAAGCAATAAGTGATTTGTAGGTTATCATTGAATCCAACCCTCTGGTTTGTAATAGTTGCAGTTTTGTTAATTTATTCCCCCATATTTGGCATTTTGGCTGCCAACCTTTTATTATTAGACCTAATGGTGCTAGTGGCTTGTGCATGCATCTTGGATTTGTCTGAGTTCCTCAGGGTCCTTTCCTGTCTAGGCACTTCTTTTCCCTTTGTGATTTCATGATTATACACTGAGGGTAGTGTCTGTAAAACAAGAAAGCTGTTCTCCACCGTCAGCCCAGCCTGCGGCAGGTTCGTAAAGTCATCCCAGCTCTGTTGGCATGTGTAATGCCGGGGCTGGAGCAGTGGCTCAATGGTTGCAGTGCGTGCTTGGCATGCGCAGGTACGCGGGTTCAAACCCCAGCACCACGTACACAATGAGGTCTTAGAGCAACAAAGCCACATGAAAAACTAAATGAAATTGATTCTCTCTCTCTCTCTCTCACTGTCCCTTTCTCTCTCTCTCTCTTTTTTTTTTTAAAAAGAAAAATTGCAATGCTTTGGGCCCTTTCTCATTGCTCCCAAGGAGAAAGGTGGATGATGCCCTCCCTATAAAGAGGCATCACCTACGGACCGCCCAGTTCTGCGACATGAATACAGAGAAGTGTCGGGCCCAGTCCTAGAGCAACACTTCATAGACACAGGGTTAGGGGATGGATCATAACCGTCCTGCAACTCCCTGTAGGTATTTTAGTTGAATTATCTAAGTTAGCCTCAAAATTCCTGGGAGAGATGTAATGATAGTCCTTATACAAAACAGAAAACAGAGACTCAGAAGAAGAGGACCCCGATCCCTCTGGATGCAGTCTTGGCTCTGAGGCACTTAGATGTCAATTTGGAATTAGGGCTTCTCCCATTCAGACACTGCACGAGGTTGCTTCCAATGGCAGCTTCCCCTTTGGGGTTTTGAATAAGATAGTGACAGATTTTGAAACCTGTTTGAGTCCTCAAAATGACTGAAAAAAAATCTAGTCTTATTCTCCTGTTATTAATACCCATCCTGAGCAAGATCAAAAGGATGTTTTCCCCACCCTCTGGATTTGGAGATATATAGATTTTTTTCCCCTTCTTTTTGAATAGGGTCTCACTATGCTGTCCAGGCTGGATTCGAACTCATGGTCTTGAGTGATCCTCCTGCCTAAGTCTCCTGAGTAGCTGGGACTATAGGCATGCACCACTGTCCCAGTTGGGAAATATATATATATATATATATATATATATATATATATATATATATAATTTTTTTTTTAATGTCAACATTAGTAGGGGCAAAGCCTGGACTTTAGACCTGGCGGGGGGACCAGGGTGCTGAGTGACCTGCAGTGCCAGAGGCAGTCCTGCTCAATAAAGGATCGCCTTTGCCCCATGCCAGCAATCCTCTGTAGAGAAATACTGATGGTCTAGGAAGTCATCCTTCAGGAAGCTCTTGCTGTACACTGCTGTAATAAAGAAGGCATTTTGAACTGAAATGAGTGGATCTGAGTTTTCTTATTTTTTTAAAGAGAGAGAAGGACAGAGAGAGAGGAGAGAGAGAGAAAAAGAATCAATTTTATTTAGTTTTTCACGTGACTTTTGTAGCTCCAACACTTCATTGTGTACGTGGTGCTGGGGTTTGAACCCACGTCCTCGTGCATGCCAGGCAAGCACCATAATCACTGAGCCACCGCTCCAGCACCGGATCTGAGTTTAGTGAGACTGCAGCTTGAACCTAATCAGGACTGATATGGGGTGGAGGGGGGCTGCTGTACAAGCACATGAATATAAAAACACCTAACCTTTGCAGTTATGAGGATAACATGATCATGTAGAAGATTGTTAGGGGTCCTTCCCAGAGACCCCCTGTCAGTCATGGGCCCTGGGGGCTTCAGCCTCTCCAATTCTCAGAACTTGTGCTTCTGTTACCAGGTTTCCTCTGTGGATTTCATTGGGCCCCCAAACTTTTGTTTTTCTCTTTCAGCTCTTTGCAGATAGTATTTCCTTTCCTCTTTGATCTAGACTTTATTTATTTATTTATTTTTTTAAAGAGAGAGGGACAGTGAGAGAGAGAGAGAGAGGAGAGAAAGAAAGACAGAATCAGTTTTATTTAGTTTTTCATGGACTTTCGTTGCTCAGACACTTCGTTGTGTACGTGGTGCTGGGGTTTGAACTCACGTCCTGGCGCATGCAAGGCAAGTGCTGTAACCACTGAGCCACCGCTCCAGCCCCTGATCTACACTTTATGTGAGAGTTTCCAGTGTTGAAGATTGGTCACTTTTGTATTCTGTATTTCTAATTTGGTGGATTACAATCCAAGAGTGTGGTTTTCAGGAGTTATTCCCTCTCTGTGATCCAGTCCATGATGATTATTTTGTAAATGTTCAGTGTACGTAAAAAATAATATGCGTTGTCTATTTGAGGAATGTGAGTTTTATATCATAACCATTAAATTAGGCGAGTTGATCATTTATTCACTACCTCCACGTTTGTAAATTTACCTTCTCTAGGACGGCTTGACAGAAAGGAGATATATATTGAAACTTTCCTGTATCTTTAATCACGTACTCCTTGAATTTTAATAATTTTTGCCTTATATCATTAGCTGCTTCATTATCAGGTGTCTGCAAGCTTATGACTGTTGAGTTTTTTCTTTTTCTTTTTTTTTTTTTTTTTACAAATTGTGGTTTTTATCATTATAATATTGCTCTTTTTTCCTGCTTAATTTTTTTTTTTTAAAGAGAGAGGGACAGTGAGAAAGACAGAATCAATTTTATTTAGTTTTTCATGTGACTTCCGTTGTGTAGGTGGTGCTGGGATTCGAACCCCTGTCCTCATGCATGCCAGGAAAGCGCTGTAATCGCTGAATGTTTTTAATATTCAATTCTGCTTTGTTCAAGATTGGTCATCCTACCCCTTCCTCCCTCCATGTGCATGCTGTTCCTTGGCTGTTGCCCTCCTTTCCCCTTGGGAACCTTTCTTTTGGAATTAGTTTTAAGTGCTTTCTGGTGAATGATATGTTGCTAGACTTTTTGATTTGCTTTATGTCAAAAATTCATAGCCTGTGTTTTTTCCCCCTTGCTTTCTTTTCCTGCTCATTTGCTTACTTTTAGTGCTGGGAATGGAACCCAGCATTTCACAAAGCTAGGCCAATGCTCTACCACTGAGCTGCGGTCTCAGCCCCAGAGTCTGTCTTATGATTGGCAAATTCAGTCCATTCGTACTTTTTTTTTTTTTAAGATTTTTCCCCACTTTTTTTTATTAAGAAATTTATTTGTTGAACAATCAAATATATAATATATGTATAAATTTATAATATATAAATTCTGAAAATTAGATTTACCCCCAAGAGCCCCCCCAACTACCCACCCTTATCCCTCCCCCACCTCCCAATACATCTCTACAAATGCCTTAGGTTGTAAGTCCATTCGTACTTAATGTAAAACTGAAAATTTTTTCTTTTACACTTCTTTTTAAACAAGATTTTTTTTCATTATGGTTTTACATATTGAAGGGATTTGTTATTCCACTTGCCTACATGCACATTTATTTTTATTTATTTTTTATTAAAGAGAGAGTAGGACAGTGAGAAAGAGAAAGAATCCATTTTATTTAGTTTTCCCTGTGGCTTTTGTTGCTCCGACACTTCGTTGTGTGCGTGGTGCTGGGGTTTGAACCCACGCATGCCCAGCAAGCACCGTAACCTCTGAACCACCGCTCCAGCCCCAAGATGTCATTCTTTTAATTAAAAAATTTTACATTGCGTTCTCTTGTTTTCCGTTTTGGTCGATTCGATCGTGGTGCTGTGAGATCCCTCTTTCCCTTGTTAATTTGGAAGTTCCACCTTGCTGCTCTCTCAGTGTACGATCATCCGCATCGTCCAGCTATTACATGGAAACTGTTTCCTGTGAGACAGGCTTCCTAGTTCATCATTGCCTTCTCTCCCCCACCCCAGTACAATGAGAACAGATAATACTTCCATTGTCCCTCTTTCCTGTGCCATTCCTCCCAGATGAGAGCTTTGGGGTGTTTTCGTGTGCTCCCCCTGCTCTGTTTTGGGGAATCACCTCTTACTCCCCAATTCTTAGATTGTGCTGAAACGGTTCTCTCTGTTCCACACGTATCAATTCCTGTCCCAAGCACCCTGACTCAACTTGAGGTGACATTCCCACACCATCATGCCTTCCCCATGAAGGGTGGACGGTTCACAGATCTCAGGGTCCACCGTACGCTGTGGGTTTTCTCCTCCTCATCACCCTCTGTCCTGAGGTCTTGGTGTGCTTTGTTGGAACTTGGCCAGAGCCCTCTTTTGGGCTGTGCCCTCTCAGTCCCCGCAGAGCCACAAGTCCTCCCTGTCCCCTGGGAGCGAGTGGCATCCTGGCTGCAGGACTGTTGGGTGGCAGTTCTTTCCTTCCAGGCCTCTGGAGCTGTTTTCCCACGGTCTCCTGGCCCTGGGGTTGCAGGGCAGAAGAGCAGGCTGTTCTCTTTCATGTGGGGCTGTCCCTTGTTCTTTCTGGCTGGGATCTTTTTTAAGAGTTTCTCTTGGATCCTGGAATTCAGAAGTTCTAGCAGCATATGCCAGGGTTGTGTTTTTCTGCACCAGCCCTATCTAGAACTGGGGGATGCCTTTCCTTTTACAGACTCAGGCGTTTATTTAGGGAAATGTTTTTTATTTAAATTATCATCTCTCCTGCTTTTCAGATTTCTAGGTTTGCCCGTTGGGTCTCCTGGATCCATCTCTTCAGTCTCCTGCCCTTTCCCTTGGGGTGTCTGTGTAGTTGTCATTGGGCTGTATGAGGTGAGGGCTTGCTTTTACTTTGCGTTTCTGGTCATCCATTTGAGTCTCAGTGATCTTGCAAGTCTTCAAGTCATTTATTGAATTCTAAATTTTGAAGATCCCAATTTTTTAGTCCCTGGTATTCTCTACTTGAATCGATTCAAGTTAGTTGGTTATTTTCATCTGTCCTCTCTTCCTTCCAGTGACTCCACCTCATAAGTAGCCTATTCTCATTGCTCTTTTTTTCTTAGTCTTTGCCTGCTGTATTCCTGTATACATTGGTGTTTTTTTCTGCACATAGGGCTCTGCTCCACCCTCTTTGGGATGGCAGTGATTCTTGGGGTGAGGGAAGAGGCAGGAGATTTGGCTCCCAAAGGCTGCTGGGCCTGGAGTCAGCCCTTCTCTCAGCCTCCTCCTACAGGCTCCCTGGTGGTAGTGGCGACGCCTCGGCTGGCTCATCTCTGTAGCTTCTCTCTACCTTCTCTGGGACTAGAAGGAAGTTTGGGGGTCTGGGTTGCACTCCAATTCCCATGCAGAAATGTGAGGAAATTGTGAAGACCACAAACAACATAAAAAAACAAACCAACAAACCGAGGGACAGGGAGGTCCTGTTCATGTTTTTCCTCTACTTAGTTTTGTATGTGGTGCTGGAAATCGAACCCAGGTCCTTGTGCATGCTAGGCAAGCATTCCACTGCTGAGTCACCTCTCCAGCCCCTGTAATTGCTGTTGACATTGAAAGCCAGAGCAGAGATGTCTCCAAATAGAGATTGGAGCTCAGAAAATGAGAACCCCGTGCTAACCACAGTAGAGGCTGAGGCAGGAGGATTGCAAGTTCGAGGCCAACCTCAGCAACTAAGCAAGATCCTGTCTCAAAATAAAAAAATAAAAAGGACTGAGGATGTAGCTTTGTAGCAGAGCACCCCTAGGTTCAATTCCCAATGTAAAAAAAGAAAAAGGAAGATGGAGATCCCTAATAGGTGCCTTTGAACCTGTTCTTCCAGCCATGGTTGGCTTTATGGTACTTCCCTGGCCCACTGAGCTTGCCTGGGCCTGGGGCGTTTGCACTCTCTGCTCCTGCTACCTGGAGCCTATTTCCCCAGGTCTCCATGTGCCTCCTCCTCCCTCCCTCTTTTTTTAATATATTGGTTCTTTTCTGCAGGTATCCATGACATGAGATTATACGATGACATAATTCTAAAAGCATGGAGTTTAACTTGTTCTAATTCAGTCTCCAGTTTTTCCCCTTCCCCTCCCTTCCTCCCACCCCAATATTTTTATATATGTGACAATAGGATATAAAATGACATACTTATTTTTTTATTCAGAAATTTATTTGTTGTACAATCAAACAAGCTTCTAATGAAATAATATAATATATATATATATAAATTCTGAAAATTAGATTTACCCCCAAAAGCCCCCCTCAATTACATACCCTTATTCCTCCCCTCCTTCCCAATACATCTCTGAAAATGCCTTAGGTTGTAGAATAATAGACCTCCTATCTCATTGGCCAGGACAATGACAATACTTATAAAATCCTCTGCTCTATGAAGTCTCTCCTCCACTGTCCCTCATCATGCACTTCACACCTCGTATTCCCCTGACTCTGCCATCTTCTTTGTTGTAGCACTTACCACTACCCTACATAATATCATATATTTTTGCTTTGGTCAAACCTTCTAAAGACAGGCACTTCATATTTTTTTCCCCCTTAGCTGTATTCCAGCGCTGAAAATGATCCTCGACACACAGTAGGCTCTCACAAAACGTTAGTTGAACAAATTGCTGGGTGGATGAACGAGGCACAGTGGAAGTCCTTAGAGACTGAAAGCACTTGACCTGTCATGGTGGGCTAAGGCTGGGAAGAGGAGCTTCACCCAGGGCCCCCTCACAACACATAGCCTGAGCTCAGATTGCTTTTCATGAGCCAAGGATTGAAAGTCACATAGGAATCGAGGTGACCACACATGGACAGGAGCGGAGGTGGCATTTCTTGGAGCAGCATTCCCAGGCTCCAGAGCTGCCAGCTGGGTGGGGGCTCTGTGTCATCTGTGCACGCACCATCTGTGTGCAGAGGGCTCATTGTACAGATGATGGAGCTTCTATAAGCTTTAGGAAGATTTAACTGTTTATATCCTTAAAGCAGCGTAAGACTGAAGACTTCCCTGATTCTCAAACCAGCCAGAAATAGGGAAATCCATAGGCTCCTCTTGGGGACGGGGCAGGGGTGAGTCAGAGTTAGTGCCCGGGTTCCCTGAACACCACCCCTCCCTCTAGCTGCCAGCATCCCAGAAGGTCCATCTCCCAGGGGGACTTCAGGGCTTGTATCCACCCCGATAAGTGGGAGCAAGGATCAGCGTGGGTACTTTATCCTTTCCATCCCTCCTTATGCTGTTTCCCAATTTTATCTAAAGCTGTCTCCACTCTTAGATCTTGTTATAATAGTACAATAAATAGAATGGAAGAAAAATAAAGAAGGGTGCTTTTTCACTAGTGCCTTAGAGAGGAGAGATGATTCTGCAGCCTCCGTGCTGCTTTGCCTTGTAGGGCAGGTGTTGATGTCAGCCTGGCCCCAGGCCCTTTCATACCAGGAAGAAGGGAAGGACAGCTATTTAGGGCAGCTGCCAAGTCCCCTAACCACCTGCCAGGGCTCCAGGCGATGTCCTCACATTGTGAAAGGCAGAAAGTCACAGCCTTGTCCTTCTCATACAAAGCTCCCCTTTCTGCTCTTCCCACGGCTGTGCAAGAGGGGGGAAAAAAAAGAAAGAAAAAGAAAAAAGAAACCTTCACATACATCTCAGGCTCCACAACAAGGTTTTTTCATCTTTCTGGAGGTATGGGAATTTAAAGACGGAGCACCAAGGTCAATCCAAACTGAAGTGATAAAGTATTTTGGGTGAAATATGTCTATTCTTGGCTAATCTAAAGAAATGCTTCAAAATGTATCAAAAATGGTCTATGAAAAAACCTGAAAGGTAAAAATCCATGCAGAACCTCTGAGATGCTTTCCAACTCCTGTGGTTAGTAATGAGACTTCTCCTTCTTCCATCTCTGGTCATGTCTTTCTTTTTTCTTCTTCTTTTATTTTATACTGGGGATTGAACTCAGGGATGCTTTACTGCTGAGCTACATCCCCCTTCCTTTATATTTTTTTATTTTGAGGCAGGGTCTTGCTAACTTGCTTAGGGTCTTGCTAAGTTAGTGAAGCTGGCCTTGAACTTGCAGTCTTGCCGCGTCAGTCTCCGTAGTAGCTGGGATTACAGATGTCAGCTCCCCGGCTTCCGTCCGCTCATTTCTTCTTGGGGTGCTCTATTGATGTGCAGTTTGCTTCCTCCACCAGCATTGGCTGTAACCTCCTTGTTCCCGCTGAGCTCTCACCTGCGCCCCCATAAGTCTCAGGTGCATGCATGTGAATAGCTACGAGCACGGACGACGAAACCGATTCCCAAAGCACCAAGTTGTGGCAGGGCCGCCGTCTGATGGGAGCCTCCAGAGCACGTCGTGTTGGCCCATTGATTGTGCCACTGACAGGTGGAGAGGACTTTTTGTGGCCATGGTCCTTATTCATTTTTGGAGTTGTTCGCTGTTGACCATTTGGGTTGCTCTAACACAATACCATGGGCTGGGTGGCTTAGCAACCACAAAAACGTGGTTTTTTCCTTGTGGTTCCGCAGACTGGAAGTTTGAGATCAGGTACCAACCTGGTCGGTTCTAATGAGGGCTCGTTCTAGGTTGCAGTTGGCTTCTTGCCTTATGCAGATCTGGCAGAAAGAGATCTAACCAGCTCTTTCCTGTTTCCCCTTTGCAATACTGGAGATTGAACCCAAAGGTACTCGACTACTAAACTCCAAATTCCATCCTCAGTCCTTTTCTTCAAGAGAAGTCTCACTAAGTTGCCTAGGATGGCCTTGTACTTGCGATCCTCCTGCTTCTGTCTCCCAAGTTGCTGAGATTAGAGGTGTATGCCATGGTGCCTGTCTAGCGTCTAGCTTGTTTCTTTTCTTTCTTTCTTTGTTTCTTTTTTTTTCATGAGCTACATCCCCAGTCTGGCCTCAAACTTGCGATCTTCCGGCTTCAGCCACCTGGTTAGCTCTTTCTTTCTTATCTGTTCTTAGAAGGGTGCTATGCCAAGGGCTCCACTTTCATGAGCTATCACTTCCTGAGAGCCCCACTTTCTCACATCCTCACCATGGGGCATGGGATTTCAACATGCGAATGCAGGGTCGGGGACGCTCCAACCTTCAGCCTGTAACACGGTTCCATGATGAAGCAGCCCTTCGATACCAGCCAGCTGGGGGTGAAAGGCTTGCCTGACATCCATTTCTCTAAATGCATATGACTGTGTGCCTTGTGGATTGTATGTTTCACTTGGAGATTTCTTTCTTGGTGACTGCAGGTATTGTGTAAATCAAGGTGTTTCAATGGTACAGTGACAGGTGACTGGGACATTCTTAAGAAAAAATACACAGTGTTCTATATATGTTCCCTGTGGAAATGCTGATATGCAGGAAAGAACAAGGAAGAAAACCAGTTGTACACAGCACCCCTAAAACTCTTCCACACCTTTTTGTTGGTTTTTTTTTTAAGAGAGAGGGACAGTGAGAGAATGTCCCCACCGAAACACATGTTGAAACTGAATCCCCATAATGAGGTATTAAAAGGTGGAAAAAAAATTTTTTTTAAGAGAGAGGGACAGTGAGAGAGACAGAGAAAGAGAGAAACAACTTTATTTAGTTTTTCACATGGCTTTGTTGCTCCAACACTTAGTTGTGTACGTGGTGCTGGGGTTTGAACCTGGGTCCTCGTGCTTGCCAGGCAAGCGCTGAAACTGCTGAGCCACCGCTCCAGCCCACCTTCTTGTTTTTGATCGGTGTCTTCATCCTTGTTTGTATGTTTTCACATGCATTCCTAACAGGTAAGCACATATGTATATTTTTGCAAGTTGGACTATGCTAGTTTTTAAAAACTATTTCTTACTTAATACTACATCAAAAAATGCCTTCCAAGCTATATACAGATATTGCAAAATATAAGGCATGTGTGGCAGCACTGATAAAATTAAAAATAACCCTGAGTAAGATATCTGAGATTCTTGCATTTGAAAGGTACAAGTATCTAATTTGACCCGAAAAAGCAGAGACTTAAGCATTCTGTTTCATGGGCATATTTTAAGATGGATGTAGATGATGTTAAATCTTAGGGCTAGTTCCCTCTAAGTCTGTGCTTTATCAGGACTCTGTTCTGATAGGAATGTTGATACAGTTGGTCCTCTGGATCCATGGATTTCATATCAGCACATTCAATCAACCATGGATTGAAAATAGTTTTTTTTTTTTTTAAAAAGAGAGAGGGACAGTGAAAGAGAGAAAGAGAACATCAATTTTATTTAGTTTTTCATGTGGCTTTCATTGCTCCAACACTTTCTTGTGTATGTGGTGCTGGGGTTTGAACCCGCATTCCTGAGTATGCCAGGCAAGCACCGTAACTGCTGAGCCACTGCTCTAGCCCCAAAAATAATTAAAAAGAAAATTTTGTCTCTGTATGTCATATACAGACTATTTTTCCTCTCATTACTCCTTAAGTGATATAGTATTTATAGAGCATTTACATTATATTAGATACTATAAATATTCTAGCAATGATTGAAGTACATGGAAGGATGTACATGGGTCTTATGCGAATATCATACTGTTTTGTATAAAAGACTTGGGAATACATAGGTTTTGGTATTTGTGGGAGGTCCTGGAACTACTCCTCTGCAGGTACTAAGGGACAACTCTACCTTGTTGGCTCTGGATTTCCCTGTGGCTTTAGAGGTGTGAATGGATGCCATGGAACCATTGGCATTCCCTGAGGATAGGAACCCTGTGTGTCTTGATCACTGCTCTGTCCCGAGTGCCCAGCCCAGCACCTGGTACCCCAGAAGTGTTCAGTTTGCTGGATGACTGGCATTGCAGTTAGTCCTGCAGCTGGAGGGTTATTTGGGGACTAATGTTCTTGGTGTCTTTCAGGTGGACTGGAGTCCAGCCCTTTGGTTCGGGGTGTTCCTGGCAGAAGCATCAGCATGAAGGTGTCCAATCCTTCTCGAGCCAAGCAGGGGCCCTTCAAGACCATGCCTCTCCGGTGGTCTTTGGGACCCAGGGAGAAACGCCCTGGTATGTCTGTTGAGCTGGTGGAGTACTTAGAGTCTAGACGAAGACCTCGATCTACCAGCCAGTCCATCGTGCCGCTGCTGACAGGTGCAGCTGGCGGGGATGAAAAGTCAGCATCACCGAGGTCAAATGTCACCGTTTCTGCTAAAGGTGAAGATAGTGGCCGAACCAGTGGGAGAGGACTAGCTGAGGTGTCCTGTCCCTCAGGCCACCCCAACCACCATCCTACCCCTGGATACTCAGATGGTCTAAACACAGCCAGGACACTAAAGGAAAATGCAAGCCAGGACATCAGGCTTCCTAAAAAGTTTGACCTACCCCTCACTGTGATGTCCTCAATAAACGATGAGAAACCAGCCCGACCAGAGGGCCAGAAGACCACAAATTGGAAGGGAAGTGGCCAGGTTCAAAGCCAGAGCAGCCCACCCTCTCCCTCTGCTGGATTGTCTAGCAACAGTGTCGGTGGTCAAGGCACCTTACCCAAGATGAGGGCTACAGTGCAGGAAAGGGCCTCTGAGAAAGACAGACTCCCACAGGGGACATTCACTCTCCTGAGGTCTATGTTTTGGAAGAAGGGGAGCAGGAAGACTAACAGGACTGAGGGTTCTCCACCGATGCCCGCAGTCTCCCAGGTGAGTGGAAGGCTGAGCCCAGCCCTGGACAAACAGGCCCAGGGCTCCTCACCTGCCCTGAGGATGCAGGACAGCCTGGCCAGGGGCCTGGGCAGCTACCTCGAGAGGGACGTCCGATCTGCACCGAGCTCTCTCCACCTCCCTCGCAAATCTGGCAGACCCCCAAGAGCCAGTGCCACTGGCACCTCACAAAGGAGTGTTCTTGGGGACCAGACTTCTTACGACACCTTGCAAAGGGTGAAATACCACACTCTGTCCTTAGGTCGAAAGAAAACGTTACCAGAATCCAGCTTCTGATAGAATATTTCAGAATTGCATGCGTGAAACTGGCTTCCTTGGGACTTGGTACTGAGCAGCAGCAGGCAGCCTGTGATCCGAGTGGGTCAGGAATCCAGTTATCTTGTGAGCCTTGAAAATTTTGTTTTTTTTTTTCCTTCCTCCTTCCCTTTTTTTTGGGGGGGTGGGGCATTACAACTTCTGGCACCTAAAGTCCAAATACCCTACTATATTGTTGGTTGCTTTGATGTAGCCTGGCCACTAGAGGATGCTGTTGGGCTAACATTACCAGTCCAAGACAAGAACCGATACTTCCTTTAAATAATTCCTGTCCTAAAAAGAATCCTCTATGTCATATCATATATTGTCAGTGGTTTTCCCTTTTTTCATTCTTTTTGAAAATAGTGAACTTTCAAGGAAAATCTTTTCCTTTTAGTTCTTCTCTGGGATAAAAGATGTTGAAAAAGAAAGAAAGAAATGATCATGATAATAAAGCAAGATTCTAGGAGGGATGGAAGAGAAATGATATTTTAGGAGAATATTTAATATATAATGAAATAACTGTATTAAAGTTTTTCAAGGTATTTTAAAAAGATAAGTATTTTGATACCAGGAAAAAAAAGGAAGTTTTTTTTTAAGTTTATGAGATCTATGTACAATTTTAATAAAATCGTGTCAGTGAAACATGGAAATGGCTGGCTGAATTATTCTTTTTTATTGTTGATTGATAAATTTATTTTTGAACAATTATACAAGTTTTTTAACAAAATGATATAAAATGTATATAGATTCTGGAGATTAGATTTACCCCTAGGAGTGCCCCCCCGATTAACCACCCTT
>PVKS010047317.1:0-12875 GCA_004027875.1 Aplodontia rufa | reverse complement strand
TGTCTGATTGCTCCAGTCAGGGTCTCCAGGACTATATTGAATAAAAGTTGTGAAAGAGGACAGCCTTGTCTTGTTCCTGAGTTTAGTGGAAATGCTTTCAACCTTTCTCCATTTAGTATTATACTTGCTGAGGTTTGGCATATATGGCATTTACAAAGTTAAGATAAGTTCCCTTGATCCCTATTTTCTGTAGAGTTTTAAGCATAAATGGGTGCTGGATTTTATCAAAGGCCTTTTCTGCATCTATTGAGATGATCATATGGTTTTTGTCCTTAATTCTGTTTAAGTGATGATTTACATGTATTGATTTGCGTATGTTGAACCAGCCTTGCATACCAGGAATGAAGCCCACTTGATCATGATGAATTATTTTCTTAATGTGTTTTTGAATGCAGATATTCATGAGGGATATTGGTCTGTCGTTTTCTTTTTTGATGTGTCTTTGTTGGGTTTTGGTATCAGAGTTATGCTTGCTTCATAAAAAGTGTTTGGGAGAGTTCTCTTTTTTTTAATTTCTTGGAATAGCTTTATAAGGAGAGGTGTTAGCTACTCTTCAAAGGTGTAGTAAAACTCCACAGAGAAAATCCATCTGGTCCTAGGCTTTTCTTCTTTGGAAGACTTTTAGTTGCTGTATGGATTTCGGTGCCTGTTATTGGATGTTAAGGATTTCAATGTCATCCTGTGTCAATTTGGTAATGTTGTATGTGTCTAGAAATTTGTCCATGTCATCCAGATTATCTGATTTAGAGGAGTATAGTTTTTCAAAATACGTTGTGATAATATGTTTGATTTCAAGGGGGTCAGTGGTGATCACCCCCTTATCATTGGTGATTTTGTTTATTTGCTTTGAATCTCTTCATCTTTTAGTTAGATTAGCTAGGGATCTGTCAATTTTATTTATTTTTTCAGAGAACCAACTCTTTTTTCATCAGTTCTTTTTATTGCTTTTTTATTCCCAATTTCTTTGATTTCAGCTTTGATCTTAATTATTTTCTGTCTTCTTCTGGTTTTGGGATTAGTCTGTTCTTTCTTTTGTAGAGATTTGAGTTGAAGCATAAGTTTATTTGTTAGGGATCTCTCCCAATTCTTAGTGTGGACACTCAGTGCAATAAATGCTCCCCTAAGAATGCTTTCATGCTGTCCCAGAGGTTTCGATATACTCTGTCCTCATTCTCATTCTCTTCCAAGAATTCCTTAATTACTATTCTCATGTCTTCTTGGATCCATTCTTCATTTAATAGGTTATTATTCAATCTCCACATATATGTGTGTTTTGTGCCATGGGGTAGGTGGGGCTCTGTCTGCTTACTTCTTATGGGCAGATATCCTAAGAGCTTTGTAGCACACAAGCATGATTTGTACTCCTCATTCAAGATATTTTTCTTCTGTTTCTCTTGTTGGAGAAAGAAAAAATAAATTCATGGATAATATCCAGAAAAAAAACATTTGTGTACATTTTTTAAAATCAAAACTGTGAGTAATCAAGTGCAGGAAAAACCAATATTCCTTAACATCTTGAGATTGTCATATCAATCCTGAAATGAAGAGTCCAACTTCATCAGAGTAGATGGTGAAAATCAGAGTCCATGTGATGCTCTGATTAACTGTCAGTGACCAAAAGTGATGGAGAATATGTTTGCATAATAAATTGTTTATAAAATTGTAGACAGTTTTAGGTTTCAAAGTTTGAATCTGAGCTGAACTTGAAGAGAAGCTATTTTTTTTGGTATTGTTTTTAGCCTGAGTATTTTTAGGCAGAATTTATATTGTACTACCAAGACCATAAACCTCCTAATTTCCTTTTAGCTTATTTGTTCAGCTTATACATTTAGTTCCCTGCCTAGCCTCTGTAGTCATTTGAGTTGGTAATTTCCCAGCTAGAATCAAGTTTTGAAGTTAGAAGTAATTGTACATATAATTAATAATAATGTCAAATATTTTTATAATACATACCATGTTCTGGGCATTTTAAAGTGTTTTATCTATGTTAATTAATGAAAGCCTCAAAACCTCTTTCAAAGTGTGGCTCCCATGGAGATGTGTCATTCAGATCTCCCTTCAAGAAAGGACTCCCAATTATTTGTAGGGAATGCAGTTAGATGGCAGCGTCTTTAGGCTGTACTTTTCCTGGGCATCTCCAACCAATGACAGAGTGGTGGGAGTACTAGGAACTCTGACCAATATAGGAATGGGAAATCTTTGTACCTGAGTTTCCCACACAGTTGGCCAAGCCTTTGTCTGATCTGAGACTAACCTAAGCCTTTGTTCTGAGACTAACCCTCTCCGATTCCACTCCCCTTCCCCTGCTGTATTTGCGCAATAAACTAATACATCTTTTCTACTGCTCTATCAAAGATCCAACTGATACAGATGCGAACTATTATTATCCTTTCATTTAATTGATGAGGAAAATAAGGCACAGAGAAGTGGCTCAAAGTCTTACAGCCAAATAAGTTTCAATGTTCTTTATCATATCCTTAACTAGTACGGTATAATATCTCCCCATTCTTGAATTCCTGCTCATCCAATTAAGTATCTTTTATATCTTTTATATCCCATCTACTGTATGCTTGGACTCCATAGATAAATAACAGTTTCTGGTCTCAAGGAACTCATGCTCCAGTGGAGAAAACAAGGAAAATAATCAGATAGCTTCAGTCTGTGCCCTAAGTGCAATGATGAGATATGTACATGATTCTCTGACAGTCTAGATGAGAAGGACTTAATTTATTTAATTTCTCACTTTCTCCATCCCTCATATGGACTACCTTCCCTCCTCTTTCCCCCTAACCTTTGCCATTATACTTATCTTGGATGACTGTTATGTCCTCTGACCTTCCCAAACTGAGCTGGCCATGACTGCTCTGTGTTCTTATGGGAACCTCTGCTCTTAGTGTTCCACATTCACTTTACTTGGTGTTTGCCAGTCTGTCTCTTGCTTGTCTGTGTGTGTAGTGCCTAGGTCATGCCTGGCTAATAGAAGGGGCTTAGGAATTGCTTTTCAATCATTTGTTTAATTAGTCTTTTAACTCATAAACTAATATGCCTCCAAGGTGTTAGTAAAAAGCAGATTCAGAAGTGAATGAGTAGGAGGGGAAGGGTGGGAGCAGATGAATTTCACCTTTCATTTGAAAGTTTCAGACTTGTTTCCCACTGTAATCAGCAGATGTGGATTCAAGGATGTTGCTCTATCTCTTTAAATTTTTGATTCAAATGTGGACATATGCTTTTTATTTTGTTTCCCAATGATACAAATATGTTAAGCTGATTTTTATCCATCCATGCATGCATTTTTTGTTGTTTATTAAATCTACTGACACGTTCGTGGCGTGCACTCCATGTGACTGCTTTAGTACTAGATAGTGTTCACACAGTGGCATCAAAAGTCATAGTCTCTGTCCTCAAGGAGCTTTCGTGCTGGCAGGATAATTGGATTGTAAACAAATACAACCTGACTGCCCTCTAGATCCCTCCACTTAATGGATTCTAGGTCAGGCTACTTTAAAAGTTTTTCATTAAGTCCAGTGGATCTGTATGCTCCTATCTACCAAATGGCATGCTGTCAGCCCAGGTGCTTTCTTTTGCTTCTTTGGGTGCCCTAAAAGGTCACTTTTTTCTGGGAATAATGTATGTTATTAACATATGCTTGGTAAACCATTCACAAATGTTGATGTTGATTATGATAATATTTTGTGTCCTGCTGCTTATATTTTTGCCTCTTTTCTCTGGTGCCACTTCTAACTGTATTTCCTGACCATTGTCTGTTGTTCTATTTGTTGCTTTAAAACTGTCCACACCTTTCCATTATGCTGCCAACATTGTTGAAAACACCTGCATGATGTGACCTGCTACTAGCTCTCTTTGGTCATCTCCAGATCCTGGTTCTGATATTAGAGTCTACGTTGATCCACTTTGCTAAACTCATTTCACCCTCTAACCACCCTTTTCCTCCATGAACTGTTGGAGGACCCACTCTTTCTTCTCCACCTGCAGTTTGTTACAACTTTTCCTACCTCCAGATCTCAGATACTCACCTCTTTCCAGTCATTAATGAGACATTTTCTTCTTTATGCATCTGCCTTCATGGGGATCATATAGCATTGTGGCTTAGGATCATAGAGACAGAGTTATTTCATTCCTTATCACACAGACTTTGTTTTCTCAAACTTTTAAATGTAGCCTTCAATTAGAACCTTTCATTTTACCTGGAGCCACTGACCCCATCTAACCTCAGTCCCACTATTCCACCCTCTTTCCTCAGTTATAGTACTTTTCCCCCTCAGAGATCCCTGTTTTCCCTCTTTTCAACTGGAAGTGACATTTAAACTAAAGGATGATATTTAAGCATAGGAGTTAGCTGATAGAAAAGGAAAGGCAGAATTGGGTAGGATGCATAGAAAAGATGAGTGATCCAGTAAGAAGGAATAACATTTACAAAGTCCCAGAGATTGGGAGTAACATGTGCATGTGAAAAGGAAGGTGCACTGAAGATTGCAAGCATCACAATGTGGTTGGTGCATGTGGGAGTGCAAGGATGTAAGTAGCCAGAGATACCTTTGGGAAACTAGGTTGTATCAGATCAAAGAAGATCTTTCTTGGTTATTGAGAATAGAAAGAAAATAGTTTGGAAATGAATCTAAATTCATCCAAATGAATTTGGATGAATTTACCCAAGTGCAGTTGTGCTGAATTTTCTCTGGACTCCAAGGGCTGAAACATCAGTGGCTGACATTTTATATACATTAAACATGACTTAAAATTTTTCTTGGTCCTTTTCTCCATCCTTTTTCCTATCCCATGGGACTGGTCTAGACTTACACATTTTCTGGATCTGTTCATTGGCACAACATAGTAGTTGCTTCATGATTCCACGATCTAGTTATCAGCTCTGTCAGCTTTTGAATGTATCATTAAGACTCTCAAATGAATCCTTTTTTCCTACATATAAGGAATTGGCCTTGTCCAAATCCACCTGATTTAAATAGTCACCACATGGATATCTTGAAGATACAATCACCATGACAACCCTACAACAAAAATCATACACCTATGGCAGCAGAAGACTGTGTTCCCCCCTGGAAGTCTCCCATCCTGTGCATCCTTCAAATTCCCTCCCATATGAAATCTTGCTAGACAGACCCAAGCCCATCTTTCTCTCACTCCTCTTTGAATTTTAGAATGTGACTATTTATTCCATTCGTTTAACAGTTAGTAATACTCTCTCACATTTTGTTTCTTATTTTAATTATGTATTGCTTAATGATGAGGATATGTTCTGAGGAATGCATTGTTAGGTGACTTTGTCATTGTATGAATATCAAGTGTACTTAGACAAATCTAGATGATAGATGTCAGTCATTCAGTGTGACCTCTAAATATAATCAAGAGACACATTAAGCACATGATTTCTGAGGCTGCTTCTGGTGTAACAAGGCAAAAGTAGAGGTATATTCTAAAATAAAGAAAAACATATGGAATAATAAATACATAAGCCAGTAAAATAGTCATTTATTATCATTACCAAGTATTATGTACTGTGCATAATTGTATGTGCTGCATTTTTTTATGACGGGCAGTACAATAGGTTTGTTAATACCAGCACCACCACAAACATGTGAGTAATGCATTGGGCTGTCACTATGATGTCATTAGACAGTAGGAATTTGTGTTTGTGTGGTGCAGGGGGTTTGTTATGGTGTGAATGTGAAGTGTCCCCCCCTCTAAATCTCACTTGTGACAGTGCAAAAAAGGATGAGGCAAATTGATTGGGTTATAGGAGCCTTAGCCCAATCACTGAGTTCATCCCCTGATAGGGATTAACTGGTAACTGTAGGCTGATAGAGTGTGGCTAGAGGAGGTTGGTTCATAGGAGCATATCTTTAAGGGTTCATATTTTGTATCTGTTGTGGAGTCTCTCTGCTCCCTGAAGCCATGCCTCCTACCATGAAGTTCAGCCTCGCCTTGAGCCCTGAGGAATGGAGCTGGCCTTCTATGGACTAAGACCTCTGAAACTGTAGCCTCTATATAAACTTTTCCTCCTAAAATTGTTCTTGTCAGGTCTTTGGGTCACAGCAATGAAAAAGGCTGCCTAAAACAGGACTGCGCCCAGATCCTTGTGCATGCTAGGAAAGCACTCTATCAACTGAGTTATATCCCCAGCCCCAGGCAGTAGGGAAATTTTCAGCTCCTTTATAATCTTATGGGAACACCATCATATGTAGTCCATCACTGAAACATATTTTGTGGTACATGACTGTATATTCTGTAGCTTTTTGTATATTTCAATTTTTGTATATTACAGTCCCAAATAGTATGAGTTCCTTGAGGGCAGGGAACATGGATTTAACTACTTTGAAGCCTCTCCAAGAACAGGTCCTGAGTTTGAGACAAAGAGGATACTTGCTATATGTTTGAAACAGTTGTTTGGCAATTGAGCTTCAAGAAGGCATGGAGAACTTGAAAGTTGTTCAGAGACTCTATAGTTATCAGACCTGCTCATAGGCTGGGTGACTTTGGGAGGTGGCTTAGTGTCAGTGAACCTCACTCCCATCTTCTGTCCTCTGTAAAATACAGGTGATGGTGGGATCCTCAAAGGTTAGTGTGAAGATCAAATGAGCTATATATATCATTACTGTTTATAGAAATGTCTATTTGAATTGGAACAACCCAAAGTGTAGGGGGAGATTAGGACAAATTATTTATCCTGTAAAGAATGAACAAAGTTTCTTATTTATTGGGTAAAGTAAAATGCCCTCTTTCTTAGGCTAAGTGCTACTCTGAACTTTAACTGTCTGATTTCAATTTTGGTCCCATTGTTTGTTAACTGTGTAACTTTGGGGAAATAAACCTAACCTCTGTGCACCTTAATTTTGTAAGATGGGAATAATAATATTCACAGCATGAAGTTATTGTTAGAAGCAAGTGAAATCATTTCTGTAAAATGCTTATTAGCACAGTGCCAGACACATAGCAAGGCTTGAGGTGACTGTATAACTAGCCACTTTAAAATGCAATGTTTAAAATAGTGAGTGTTCATTATTGCTCACGAGTTCACAAGTCAGATGGGATGTCCTTTTATTCTCAGTTGGGCTCATTCATGCATTTGCATTCAGTTCTACAGCAGGTACAAAACTGTGCTGATCTTGGCCAGGCTCTCTGACATATGTGTGCTATATACTGTTCTAGAACGGCCTTGGCTGGACTCATTGGGCTGTCTTCCTTCCTTCCTTCCAAAGGACAAGCAGGACTTGTTCACATGATGGCTGGGCAAGGTTCTGAGAGAGAGGGAAAGTAAGTAAGAACTGGTACAGTGAGATTTCTACCCCATCCTATTGGCTAAAGCAGGTCACAAGTCCAGCCCAAACACAGGGGTGAGGAAATAGATTACATCTCTTTATAGAAAGATAGGCAAAGTCACATTGCAGCGGGTATGAATACAAGGAAGGGTGAAGATTGTGACAAGTTTTTCAGTTGATCTATCATACTGTACTTCCTTCTAGAAGTAATAGAAATAGATATCTGTATCATAGCTTCCAGATTACAAAAAATCTTTTGCTTTTAACCTCCAAGTCTTACAATGAGACTGTGAATTCATTTGGAGGATGGGGCTTTATAATATGCTGGATACTATCTTAGGAATATCTTCCAGCACACACTGATCACTAACATCTGAGTAGCAAGGTTTTCTCCCAAGCCTACTGCTCTTCTCTTTAACACCCTTGCTAGTTACTTTCGTGGCTTCATGTTCTATATTCAGGGACATTGATACTGCAGCCTAAACCTCCCAGAGCTTTGTTCTTCTGTATCTAACAGCTTATTGCCCAACCCCTCATAGTCATCACATGGCTACCTCAAACTCAGCATGTCCAGGTGTGTAGCCAGATGTGTTATTATTTTGAAATATGATTAGACTGATAATTCATAGAGCAAAATGCCATGAAAATAATTGAGTAATTGACTGGTCCTTAAAGTTTAGAGATACTGAAAATGTTATTAAAATTCTTAAGGGCACACTCTTAGGACAAAGGCATTTTTTATTTGCCTCAGTCTTGGATTGGTAGGTAGGGTCCTGAATGTAAATTGGGTAGCTGAAGAGCTTAGATTTTAGAGTTTTTATTTAGGGTTTTAGTGGTGCTACTAAATATAGCATGTCCCATTTTTCCTTTTCCCTCAAACTGTTTCATTGATGTAACATGAAACCAAATAGAACAGTGTCGAACAGCTTGAAAGAGTGAATATCATGTGTTGAAAAGGAATATCACAGTATCACCTGATAAAAATAGCTTGTATCCACAGCAAGCAGAGATGGGTGCTCTGTGGAAGAGTGCATATTTTTTAAAGGTAATATTCATTCTCCACCCTCTGTAAGAAATTGTTAAGTGTTTGCAAAAGCCCTACCAAGTAAAAGGTTGATGGGTAGGGGTAGTGAGGGGGGCAACTGGTAGGAAGAATTTCTAACCTTGATGACTAAGTAATTCATTCCTAAAATGAAGCAATAGAAATGTGGGTAAAATGTCTCTTAACTTTTCCATGTTACCAAATATGTCCATAGTCTTGAGAATTGAGGTAGAGTTTTGGTAAAGTCAAGATTAAAGGAGCCTGAGAGGAACAAGTAAGGAACCATATTGTTTATTCAACAGGGTTTAACCAAAGGACCACATAATGTATTCATTCAACAGACATTAACCAAGAAATGCTCGTAGCTTGGGGTTCCAGAAACTCCTGGAGTAGAAAAGATGTAATTGTGCATATAAATGGTACAATGTTGAAAGAGACACATATAGTCAGAGAGTGGTAGGTAAAGTGATAAGGAGGTTGTATGTTCTGTCATTTATTTATTCTGACAAAAATTGATTGAATACCTGCTACATCCAGGCCCTATGCTAGGTTCTGGGGGACACAGCTTTCATTCCAGCAGAGCACATAAATAGTAAATTAATAAACCATTAAATAAAATAATGCTGTTTCAGGTCATCATTAAGTGCTATAAGGAAAGTAAAATAGGTTAAGGGGACTAGGAAGAGGTTGTTTTAGGTAAGTGGTCCAGGATGGAGATGTGTGATGGAGATGGAGAAATTAAGTACTTTCTGAAAATAAAGATGAGACATAACTAAACATAGGAGAACAAGGAAGGTATTTGGGAAGAACATTCTACTGTAAGTGGTTTGAAGGCGGGTGAAGCTCAGGAGAGTTGGCAAACCTCCATCTTCTAGTATTAAAGATCTCAAGAGGGGCTGGAGTGGTGGCTCAACAGTTGAAATGCTTGCCTGGCATGCACAAGGATCCAGGATCAAACCCCAGTAACGCATATACAACTAAGTGTCAGAGTAACAGAAATCAGATGAATAAATAAAGTTGATTCTCTCTTTCTCTCTCTCTTTTAAAAAAAAAATCTCAAGAGGGAGAAGGCAAGATCATTCTGGGACTAATGGCTGGAGGTTTCAGAGGTGAAAATCTGTGCTATTTAATAGCCAAATGTAGAAGGGCTTCTAGCACGGTGTTAAAAGAGCATGATTAACATTTTGTGCATTGAGTAGTGGTACAGGAATGCTGTCTTTGTCGTCCCTTTTACCTATCTCAATATCTGGTACATAGTAGGTGCTCAAGCATTGATTTTTTTGATTGGGTTCTGAACATCACACATCCAGTAGTATGAAACCCATAATCTTCTTCTGAGTTATTCGGTTGAGATGGCTATGAATTTAAAAGAAGATCCGCAGATGACTTTTCCCAAAAAGGATGACCTGTTCTGTTTTGACATCCCCAGATGAAATGGATTGATAATAACCCTTCTTTCGTTTAATAGTGTTTTCTCTTTCTGGGATCAGAGAGTGGTTTTCTTGACCATAAAACTGTATCTGATTTGAATAGTGTATGGCAATTTAATTTCTATTTACTCCACTATTCGCAAAACATTTATTTGTTTTAGAGAGAATAAGTAATTTACCTGGGATTTCACAGACAGCAATCACTAAGGCCTTGTGCCTCTAAGTCCATGCTCTTTCTACTATATCCTCCTCTTATGTGAAACAGATTTCATTTCATGCAAGCTCTGTTTACATAGCTTTGTGTCGTATTTCAATTTCTTCAACAGTAGCATCATTTTACCAGCTTAAGGGGACTACTACTTTGGATAGATGGAGGCCTAGCCTCTGTGATCATGAAGACACCTCACTCTACGTTCCCTGAAGATGGAGCTCTTCTGGACCTTGCTGCCCCTGTTACCTATTTCTGATTACGTATGGTATTTATACACTTCCCATGCCTTCTCATACTTGTTTTCTTGTTGCTTCTGGTTGAGTCTTGTTTGCCTAAGTATATTCTTCTGATCCAAAAGCTGTTTTAAACCAGGATCTTCATTACTGTTTTGTCCAGCATTAGACATGGGTACTTATGAGGTGCTTATTGATTCAGAACCATTCATGACTGAAAGGAAAGTTATGGTGAATGCCTCCAGAACAGGAATCATCTCATTAATCTTCTTGTATTACAACTATCAAAGTAATTGCTTAGTAAGTGTATTTTGAATATGTGCCCTTGATCCCCTTGCACACTTGAAATTTGTTCTTGGCATCTGTTTACCAGTATCCCTCTTAATTAGTGATGTTATTTCTCACCATTCTTGAGCCAGGGTCTGGGGATTTATCTCTGCAATGATAATAATAATAATAACAGCTTGGTTTTTCTGAGTGTAAGGTGTTAATACTAAGTTCCTTATGGGAATTCTGTCATCAAGCCATTATAACCACTTGCTTTGAACACAGGCAGTCTGGCTCCAGAGCCTTCCCTCTTCACTTTGGTTCTAGATTGCCTTTGTGACCCATCCCTGTGTTTAGAGACTTACAGGGGTCAATCCTTACGAATTTCTATGAAGGTGGATTGAAGGTATTACCTATTTTAAACATTCCTAAATCCTTTCTGTTTTAATATCAGGGCTGTTGTTAATATCTTTTATGAAATTCCATGGGGGTTTCTTTTCCCCTCTTAGGTGAATTTGCTAAGTACAGAATTATTGCAGGGAATAGCTGTACTGGGTTAGAATTGATGTATTTGACATCTTTGGGTTTGCCAGGCAACAGGATTCCTTGTTTTCCTGAGCTTTCTTAACACGGTTAACGGTGTTGGACATAGAAGAAGACGTGGGATGTAAATAGTGGTTATTGCAATGGAGGAAATAGCAGTTCTTGGGCAGTGTTTCTAACTTGCAGAAGAGGCACTAAAACTACAAAAGCCAAAGAAGGCTGAAGACCTCATTTATTTTCCTGAATCATCTTTTGGATTCCACTGTTTAAAATTACTCGGCTGTGGTTCCTGGGGCGTGTGGCCCAGAGGGAGAACATGGACTCCTCTATGAGACTCACTTCCCCAGATTTCATTTTCCTCTTAATTAACCTAGGCTTTCATTTGATAGCAAATTTTTGGAATTTGAAAACTCCATTTTTAAATGGTGAGGTTTCAAAAGGGCAGCGAAAGTTACATAATCTTTTTAGGCTTTGATTCTTTTCTCTATAAATATCATGTACTCCATAAAACTGTTGGTGAAATAAATGAAACCCAAATTCCTAACAGTGGCTTGCAATATCCATCATTATCCAATCTCAGGCTGCCTCTCAGATCTAATCTGGGATCACAATTGGCCCTTGCCTACCCCATTCAGCTTCACTAGCCTTCTTGCTCTTCTTCCAGGATGCCCAGTGGACTATTTGGAACCATCCTGCACTACCTGCACCTCCAGAGCTTCATGTGGCTTCCTCCTCCACTAGGCTCAGAATTCTGCTCAGAGGAGCCCTCCTTAGGCAGCCATCTCTGACCCCACATCTAGAAGAACTCTCCTTCCATTCTTCGATTTGCTTCTACAATCTGCTTATGCTACTTACTGTACTACTTACTGATTTTTGATTATTTGTTTGTTTTCCTTACTTGAAAGTAAACTTTATGAGGGCAAGGATATTGTCTGTCTAGTTTCCTTGTCTCCTCAACCCCTGCAACTATGCCTGGAACACAGTACTTAGAAAGCATAAATATACATATATATATATATATATGTATATATATAAAATATTAGTGCATTATAGTTTTATATAATGTTAGAATTAGTTGTCACATATCCCTTGATGCACACAATTCATCCATACAATTTGTTCAATATCTTCCCCCCACATCCTTCTCTCTCTCTCCTCCCATCCCCTGATCCCTTGCCTTTCTTCTGGGTCCTAAATTGTTCCTAAAAAACCCAAATACAGTGACATAATTCTTACACCTATGAAGAACATTTTTTATATATATGCCTATAGTATACACAGTGACATTTATAACTGCTTAGAATGTACCTTGCTTTATCTTAGTTCCAACATTTCCCCTTCTCCTCCCTTCCTATCATTCCTTGTTATTCTTCAAAATAGGGATTAAACATGTATGTTTTTATAAAGGTATGCAACATAGCTTGTTCAAATATCTTATGAAGTATATTTCAACTGTATCTGATAAATATTAACATTTTACATATTTGTTCTACAGATCTAATGTATGAGTTTGTCTACTTTACTCCCAAGACTGGGTTTAGGTCCAGCCTCCACAAATGAGGGATTTCATTCACTCCTTGACTCTCTGGGTTTGACTAATTTCGCTCAGCATGATTTCTTCTAATGCCATCTATTTACCTTCAATAGATGCAATATCATTGTTTCTAATAGCTGAATAGAACTCGTGTGTGTGTGTGTGTATGTGTGTGTGTGTGTGTGTGTGTGTGTGTGTGTATATATATATATATATATATATATATACCAGAGGTTTTGGATCCATTCATCATCCAGTGAGGAGGGGCATCTGAGTTGGTTCCATAAATTAGCTATTGTAAATTGAGCTGCTATGAACAT
>PVKS010047316.1:0-12874 GCA_004027875.1 Aplodontia rufa | reverse complement strand
GTGGGGACTCAGCCCCAGACTCAGGGCTCTGTGACCTTGTCTCCTCCCAGAGGCCCATCTCCATGCACGTTGCCCTGGGGAGAAGGGTTGTGTGTGTGACTTTGCAGGACACACATCCAGAACCTGGCAGCCACCCCACAGCATGTTCTGAGCATTCTGCAGCAGAAGCCTGGGGTGCTCATGGAGTCCCCCCAGGGGTCCACTTATGGCATAACTGTTTGGGGTTCTGTGTCCAGGTTTCAGTACTGGTGACACAGGGTGAGCCTAGTCCTTCATTCTGTCCTGGCTGTGGTGGACCTGGGACCTCATTGGCTTCCTTCTCACCTCCACAGTGCCCAGGGTTGTGAGAGTGCGGCTCCCACACTGTTGTGGCTGGAGCTTCAGCATTGGCAGCTACGCTCTGTGGCCTCTGAGCACATGGCCTGGGTTTGTGCCAGTGTGGCTCGGCTCTGCTCTCCTGCCTCTTAGAAGCTCCTGCAGGGGTTCACTGCCTCTGTCCTCAGCTCCACATCTGATGACTGTCCCACGCGGTGTGTGAGTTCCACCAAGCAGATGACATACCGGTGGCATGAGTGCCACTGCAGGGGCTGTTGGTCCTTCAGCCCTGGGAGAGGACGTGCACCTGGGCTCTCAGAAAAGCATGTACCAGGGCCTGGGCCAGGGCTTCTATACAGAGCTCCAGAATCCTCCCATGCTCAAGAGCCCGCAGCCTTGCCCAGAGCTCTCCAGGGGCACTCTGCCTCTGCCACAGGGTGCTGGTCTTGACCCGCCTGGCCCTGTCAGCCTTTCCTGTGGCTGGGGCCAGTGGCAGACAGGGCTTCACAGGCCCTGCGCTGAGCCAAGTTCAGTGCACAGGACCCTGAGCATGAGTGACACCTGCATGCATCTCCACCTACCAGAGAGGTGGGACCGCCTGTGGCCATTGGCCACTTTCTGTGACTGAAGTCACTCTGCCTCTGCTGACTTGATGTACAGAGGTCTGGCTGTTGCCCACCCGCCGCTGTCATGCAGCACCCTGTGTGGAGAGAGGTGGCTCCCTGTTGCTGCCCAGTCCTGCTCTGGGCTGACTGAGTCACATTCTGCTGTCTGTTGCCTTGAGGGTCCTGGGGGTGGTCCCCAGACAGCGCCATGAGAAAGGCTGCCCTGTGTCTCTTGTGCTCTGTGTGCCCGTGTCCTGGGAGAGCTGGGGGAGTGGAACTGACCTGTGCTCTGGCACCTCCAGCCTCCACTGTAGCCTTCCTGCCTGGCCTCAAGACCCAGTGCAGCCAGTGCCCTTGATGTGGCCTTGATTTGTGCCTCCTGTGGTGGGTTCTGGGGAGCATCTCTGTGCGTGTTGGTCACCTGCTTGCCTCCTGAACCTGAGGGTCTGTGCACGTCCTTGGTGCGGCCCTTTGTCAGGCTGCTGTGTGGAGTGTCCCTCTCGTGTGATAGTGGCCTTTCTGTTTTCTGGAGTGTCTGTGAAGAGCGGAAGCTCTTAAAGTTGCAAAGATCAGGAATATCCCCACTCACCGCGGTGGCTTGAATATGCTGTGTCCCTGCACTCGCATGGTTCCCACTCACTGTGATGGCTTGAATACGCTGTGTCCCCACACTCGCATGACAGTCAAATCCCTGGCGCTCGTTCATGGAGCTCAGAGGCGACACCTGGCCTGCCTGCCTCTTGGAAACGGCCTTGTGAGGTGCCTGCAGTGTGGACTCTGAGTGGACCTGGTGACCGGGTCCTGGTGGCCATGAAAGGAGAGTGAGGTCATGCACTGAGAGGAGCACTGGTGCTCCTGCCACAAGGTGACCCTGCGTGGCCCTGCAAGAGCCTGTGCTCTGCTATTGGGACTGTGAGCCTCAGAACTGTGGGCCAAGCTGCCCCCGCGGGACTTCCATGTGGATGCAGGTGACTGTGACCGAGGGTCTTGCAGCCTATGACGTGGCCAGCGAGGGCAGTCCCCAGGCTCCCCTGCGTAAAGGGGGACCAGCCTCCCGAGGGAGCTACGTGGGGCCTCCTGTTGACACATTAGGTTCTTCTAATTCTCTTAGATCTTGCTTCTGGGCGGGCATTGGGTTCAGCCAAGGTAACTCACCGAGGCTTTTCCTCCTCTTTAACTTCTGGCCACACCACAGTTACTGCCTTAATGTTTTCTTTGTGTACTGGGATTGAACCCAGGGACACTTATCCACTGAGCCACATCCCCAGCCTGTTTTATTTTTTGGTTTGAGGCAGAGCCTCGCTAGGTTGCTGAGGCTGGCTTTGTGACCCTCCTGCCTCAGCCTCCCAGCCTCTGGGATCACAGGTGTGCACCCCCATGCCTGGCACATTGCCTGGACTTTCGAGTGTTAAACCACCTTGCATCCCTTGGGTCAGCACTTTAGCCACAGAGCTTCATCTCCTTGCTGTGCCATTGAGTTCAGTTGGGTGAAGCTCTCTGTTCCTGTGCTCCTTGGTGACACCTGTTTTCTCTCCCTTCAGGCCTCTGTCTAGGTTGGGTGTGGGTGGGGTGGCCTCCTGCAGTGTGAGCTACCCTCCTCCTTTTGTGGATGCATCACAGAGTGCCGGGTCACATGATGTCTGATAGGGAAGCCATCTGACCTGTGTCTTGGCAATGTTTTAGGTGTAGGCTGAACCTCGTCACTGCTATGGAGTCCTAGGTCCCTGTTGAGGCCGTGTTTGTGATCCTTGTCTTCTGAGGAGCTTCTGTGCTGCTTCTTAGCGACCAGAGATCCCAGTGCTACATGAACATGGTCCCCACCTCATGCCAGGTCTGCTGCCTGCCCTTCTCAGTCTCCCTGGGGCTATTTGTGACTTTTCCAGCTGTGGTTGTGGGATTTTTGAGCCTTCAAAGAGTGCTCTCTGGTCCCCATTGGTTGTTTCTACTGTTGGTCTGCTCCTTGTCCTCCTCCTCATCTCCCTCCTCTCTGTGTGTATAGGGGCCTGGCTCCAGCAGGGGACGTGCAGGAGCAGGTGGCTAGGATGTCCATGGGGTATGCAGGAGCAGGCAGTTGACTCCAGCAGGGGGCGTGTAGGGTCAGGTGGCTCCCACAGGGTGTGTGTAGGGGCAGAGGGGGCTGGCTCCCACAGGGGCTGTCCCAGGGTGGCGCTTGTCCTGTGATACCTGGGCATCACGTGACAGCTTCTGTGAATCACTGCTCTTGCACCTGCAGCATTGCCTCTTGCTTCTCCTGTGCTCTCTGCTGTCTGGTGGATGGGGTGTTCTGGTTCTGTAACTGCAGGGGAGGTCTCTGTCAGGCCTGTCACTAAAGCCTGTGCTGGGAAGGTGGCTAATCTTCCTCTCCAGCAAGGCACTGGGGCTCCCCTAACCCCACTGTTTTGCTGGCTGACCTCCCGCTGTTCCCACCAGCTGGGGTCATAGGTTGGGTAGGGGGCACGATGGCCATGGTCTGTGAGGGGACAGCGAGGACATACTCCTGAAGAGCACGCATGCCCCTGTACAGAGCAGGTTGCCTTTGCTCCATGAAGACCTGGTGGGCACCGGTGGCCCCTTCCCTGCTGCCGTTTGGCAGGGAGTCTGGAGGGGAGTGCAGCGCTTGGTCCTGTGAGGAGGCAGCGTGGGTAGTGCTGCTGGCCTCCTAGGAGAGATCCAGGGCTTGTGCTGGGCATCTTGATCACTGCCCTGTCCATCTTGGCACCACAGGGTCACAGGAGAGCAAAGCATGCATTTGGGGATTGTCTGGATTGGTCCCACAGGGACCAGAGCACAAGGAGCCAGCAGAGGGGCAGGATCAGGAGGTGATGTCAGAGATGTAGGAGGGCCAGGGAAGGGTGGGTCACAATGGAGCACTTGGGCTTGTTGGGAGTGGAACATGGAATTGCTGAAGTGCTGGGGTCCTTTTGGCCACACTGCTTAAGGGGCCGTGCCTGATATGGAAGGGAACCTGGGGGGCGTGGAGACCCCGTGGTAGCTGTGGGCATATGGGAACAGCTGGTGGGGAGCTGCTTTTTACCTCTGAATGTCAAAGTGTCTTGGCTGAGGAGTGGCAACGGGCTAGACTGAGCAGTGGAGGATGAGGGACAGGAGGAGCTGAGGCTCTTGTCCAAGTACAGGAAGGCTGGGGCCACAGAGGCCGAGAGCAGAGAGTCAGAAGATCCAGCTTAGGCCAAGTGTGAGATCAATGGGAAGCCTGGCCAGAGCTACCAAGGGCCGTTAGGTAGGCCAGTCTGGAGTTCAGGTCCGGGTGGGGACAGGACCACAGGATGGGGACATTCACATGGGTCTCAGGCTGCAAGGCTGGCAAGATCTCACAGGAGGTTCTTGTGGGGGTGGCGGTGAAAGTGGAGTACTGGGCTCTGACATGTGGCAGTCAGCACAGGGAATGGGGCACCTCTGGGCAGCGAGGGCCACTGGAAGGCAGTGGACCAGGGAGGCCCCTACTCTGCTGCTCTCACAAGCCTTGCCATGACCCGGGGCACAGGGTCTGCGTCGCACACCTCCCGCCTGGCCCTGCACAGACTGCCACTTGTGATTTCTGTGTGCCACATGTTCTGCCACCTAAGGGCCATGATGGGAGGCAGGGCCACGGCAGCAGTGGATCCCTCCCATGCACCATGACCTGTGGTTCTGAATGGCCTGCACTGCCTGCTGGGCATCACCTGGTCCAGTGTCAGGGCCCTGTGGGTGGCATTTGGGAGCCCAAGGCCTGCATGTGTCTGTCCTGACGGCTGCTGAGGGTCCAGGGAGTGCAGGGCTGACCTGCATTGGGGCCATGTTGCAGAGGGTCAGGAAGGTTCTCTGGGGTATCCAGACCTGCCCTCATTGGGTGTGATGTACTTGAGGTGATGGTCTCAGTGCTGCTGGGTCCACATGCAGAGGTGTGTGTGGTCTGGGGCACAGGGATGCCCTCTCTGTGCCATGTCACTGCTCTCAAGGTGGCAGCAGGCTTGTCTGAGGCCCCAGAGGTCACACTGTGCCCATCTTCAAGAGCCCTTCTGCAGGGAGGCTGGCTGGGCCTCCGCACTGGTGTGGGCGCTGCCCTCATGGGTAGCAGGAGGTGTTGAGTCAGTGCCTGTATTGGGGGTCCTGGTGGTGGCAGGTGGGTAGCTCTCTGGTGCTGCCTCTGCCTCTGGCCATCTTGCCACTTTGGCACTCACCTTGTTTCTCCCCGTCTACTTGCCCTGTGCCTGCTTGTGTCCCTACCCTCTCCCCGTCTTGGCCCTTCTCCTTCCTCTTTCAGCCTCGGCTGTGTCTTTGCACCTTACTGCTTTTCCACTTGTCCTTGCTCTCCGCCTGCCCTGTCCTGGCCCCTCCACTTCCCCCTACCCCCTCCTGCTTCCCGCCCCCCAGCAGAGTGCAGCAGGAGACCCCCTAGGCCATTGCAGCCAGCACGCCTGCTGTGAAGTGGATGTTGGGGCTCCTGCGGAGCTCCTGCCTGTTATGTCTTCCTGAGTCCTGGGCTGGACCAGGTGGGTCCCTGCAGGTGGGGAGAAGGGGCCCTGGTGCCCATGGCAGGGTGGGATACCGGAAGGTTGGCATGCCCAGAGGGACACTTGGCTGCCCTGGGCATGTCAAGTGGCTCATGGGCCAGACATGATGTGTGCGTCTGTTTGGGCAGCAGCTGTGTGTCTGGCCTCTGGTGCCAGGTGTGGCTATCATGAGTCTGCCTTCTGGCACTTGGGCCATGTGGGGTAAGGGTATTGCGTCTCCTGGGCTGGGCCTTTCTGAATGGGACTGACCACCCCTCTATTGCCTCTGCTCACCCAGGCCAACCCTGCCTCCCCATGTCCTGGTCCCTTGCCTGCACCCACCAGCCATCAGGCTTCCGCCTGCATCCTCCCTGTCACAGCCATTATGTGTCCCCGCCAGCCACATGGTGGTTGTCACCATTCTGCTGCACATGGTCCCATATGACTGCTACCCTCCTGTCATCTGGTCTAGGGCAGCACACTGTTACCCACACCCTGTCCAAGTGCCTGGAGACTGGAGCGTGCTGATCTCAGGGTCGAACTTGGTACGCCTAGGGTGTGCAGACAAGAAGGGCCCACCTGCCACCGAGGGAGCTCTGCTGTGCCCAGCCTGTTGGTATGCACCTGTCCTGGCGTGTGCCTGTAGGAGGTGCTGCAGGGCAGAGGGGTGAGAGGCCTGCCTGCAGGGGTGTGTGCCATGAGGGCTGCACCCCTGAGGCTGGCACTTGTGTGTGTGGTGTAGTTGTAACCAGAAAGCACAGTTGTGGATCGGTGGTGCCAGGGCTGGGCGTAGGAGAGGGACTGACATCATCAGGCACCAGAGCGTTGCTGGGATGGTCGCAGTGTTCTGAGACCAGACATGGTGACAGTTGTGCCCGCACAGAGTGCAGAGCTACGTGCTCAGGAGGGGGTTGAGCGGAACCCCAGCCATGCTTTAATACAACTGCTCAGAAAAGCCCACCCAGTCCCCAAATTCATGGAGGAAGTGGCTAGCTGTCCAGTGCCAGGGTGGCCAGCAGCCATTCTGCATGTGACCTACTGATCCTGACCCAGGCCTTCAGGGGAGAGGGGATGCTTCTGCTTTCAATTCTGGAGCAGACGTCTTGGTGCCCATAGGGTAACGAGGCAGCCTGACCACCAGCATGTGCAGCGGCTGTCTGCCTGATGCCCACACCTGGCTTTTCTCTCCAGTGTGTCCTTTATTCTTTGGCTTGTCTCTGTTCACTCGTCTATCCATCCTTCAGACATACTGGCACCTCTTATGTGGGGCGTGTGTTAGGTCCCAGGTCACTCACCTGGTGTCTGCCTTACCCTGACCTTGTGGCCGTGCACACTTGGATAACAGGTCAGGGGGCTGAGGCTCCAGTGTCCCTGTCCCCGAAGGTTTGCTCCAGGCTGGGCCCTGAGCTGAGTGCATGCCGCTCTCCCCTGGGCCCAGTCAGTGTTGGCTGGGTGTCTTGCCCCTCTCTACAAGGAGGAGGGCCCTGCTGCAGCTGCGGAAGAGCCCCAATAGGTGTGAGCTCTGGTCCTGGTGGGCCCAGAATGTGCTGCCAGGGTCTTGCAGAGCCTGAGCCCCTGAGTGTCCATTGCAGTCCTTCTGCATCCTTGGGTGTGGGCACAGGAAGCCCCTGGATGCCAATGTCCATGCACACACATGCCTTGTGTCTGTGCCCTGTGGACGTCTCCTGTGTGCTTTGGGCCACCTGAGTCACTTGGGGTTCCAGCAGCATGCACAGGCTGTGCAGCACCTGAGGATACACCATGGAGAGATGGTGACAAGAGCGAGACTGTGTGTTCTGTTCAGACAAAATTGCTCTTGTGCCTCTCTTCTTGGTGGACCATGGATGTGGACCTGCCCACCATGGAGGCCTGAGCATGCGTCCTGCCTGTGGTCCTCACACCACCTTCCACCTAGAAGCCCAGGGACCTGCACTGTGGCAGATGTGGGGGCCAAGGGAAGACTCAGCACCACCCAGGACAGAATGCAGCCTCAATGGAGGGCTCTCATCACATGCTGTGGCCTCCCAGGGGGGCAGGTGTGCTCGCAGGCATAGGGCACAGCCACGTGGTTGATGGTGGGTGGAGGGGCATGGGCACCACTACTCTTTGGGCAGGGGCTGATGAGGAGCCCAAGCTTTCTCCCTGGTCCATCAGGAACCTGAGAGGAAGCGCCCTGCACGTGGCTCAGCGTGCTCGAGCCTGCCCTGTCACTGGGGGATGTGGTGATAGCACCCCTGAAGGAGGGAAATTGGTTGCCCAGCTGCCTTCCCTGTGCTCCCTGCTCCCAAGGCGGGTGCAGAATCCCTGGTTGTGCTCACTCCCTCTGGGTACTGGGGTGTGGGCCACACATTCTGGCAGGGCAGCAGGTACAAAGGAGAAGCTTGGGGCCAGCAGTGGGACGAGGCACTGTTACCAGATGGCCCCGGCAGGGCTACTCAGGGTCTCCTGGGCTGTGGAGCTGGGTGCAGTGCCTGAGGTTGGGTGGCTGTGGGGCCACATCCACATGCTGCCAGAGCAGCTGCTGGACTGGGCCAGTTGTGCCCCGTGGGGACTTGCGGGACTCTGGCTGATGAAGAGAACCAAGATAAGCCGCAACTCAGAGTGGACGGCATGGCCTGCTAGAGGCAGAGGACACAAGGAGCTCCAGAACTGAAGTTTCCATGCCTGGGGCTGGGTCAGGGCCAGTCTCAGCACCTGGTCAGCCTGCCCTCTGCTTGCAGCAGGAGTGCCTTCAGCTGGAGTGGCTGAGAACCCAGCTGGCTGATGGCATTCACTGCTGTGGTGGGATGCGAAGGGCAAGGTGCCATGGGTGGGGTTGCAGGCTGGGGGGGCTTGGGCACTCTGGCTGTCTCTCCTCACTTGGCCTGGAATGGCCCGTCCCCTCCTTGGGGACATTACAGGTGGCTAGGCTGGTAACCTCCAGAGGTGACCTCACAGCAGCCTCCTGGGGGGCAGGCAGAACAGGTCTTCCCCTTTGACAGGTGGGGAAACCGAGGACTGACGAGCTTGCTTGTGTTGCCGGAGGCCATCCTGCAGGTCCTGCGGAGGGAGCCTGGCCAAGGGCCTGGTGTCCCTCCGGGCAGTGGGTGCATGGTGTGCACTGTCCCCTGTGCTCCTCTGACTCTGCCCAACCTTTTACGTTCTCCCTGCCTTTCTGAGCTCCTCTGAGCTTTGGTTCCCGTGGCTGAGGGGCAGCAGGCAGGTGGGTGTTGCCGTGTGTGCTCTGGGGAGGGATGGGGAGGCTGGGGCAGGGCCTCTCCCAGGAGTGCGCCATTCTCACTTCTACCCCCGCACAGGCTGGCTCTGGTGGGCTCCTAAGTGACCTCTGCTGGGTGCACGTGCGCGCAGGACTTGCCAAAGTCACTTTCTCAGCCTGTCTTTTGTCACTGTAACAGAACATCCAAGTCGGAGCACTTTATAAAGAAAAGAGAGGTATTGGGCTCACAGTTTTGGAGGCTGAAAGTCCAAGATCAGGGGACCCTGTCAGTTTGGCCCCTGGTGCGGGTCCTGTTGCAGTTGGCATTGCAGCTGTGGAAGCAACGGCAAGAGTGCCCTGGTGGCCAGATGGAAAGCTGGAGAGTGACCTGGCTGGGCCACTCCACAACCTCTCTCCTGGGCTGCCGGACTCCCACAGGGCCCTGACCTGACCACCTCAAGGCCCTTCCACCTCTTCATGTCTCCACACTCAGACCACATCTAGATGTAGCAAGGTTGCTCTCATGCAAAAGCCCTGTGAGACCAGGACTCCCTCATACACTCACCCCCGGACTCAGAGACACGTGGACAAACACACCAGCCAGGTTGTGAGGCACGTTCCAGATCAGCCTGTTTGCCCTGTCCCCACTTCCTCCCCTGGAGCATTTGCCGGTGTGTGTCAGCCCTGGACACAGGGTGGCCTGTGGTTTCAGCAGCCTTACTGGGCCAGCAGGACAGATCCTCAGCTCAGGGCTCCTCTGCCAAAACCAAGGTGTCATTCTGGAGAAGGAGGATTCTTCTTCCTGCAGCCCCCTGGAGGGGCCTGCTGTTTAGCACCTGTGCATGCACGCTGTGCTAATCCAGCAAGAGAGATGAAAAGCACTATGCCAGAAAAGCCAGATGGTACCAGGGCACTCTCAGAGGACTGGGCAGCAGTGGTGTACAGGGCATAGGAGGAAGGGCCACAGTCCAGCTGTGACCCCTGTACATCAGGTGAGTCAGAGAGAGACCATTCCTGCAGACCCTGAAACCGTGTGCCCTGGCTGCCCAGGGACAGGTGATTTCCATCTGGAGGACAAGTCTATCATCTGGAGTCTGATTTCTCACACACAGGGTATGGGATTTTGACCAGAATTGCTAGGCATGCCTGGTAACAGGATCCAGTTACCAAGCCAAGTGGAAAGAGTAGTACAGACCAGTTTATAGGTGATGAACTTGAGATAACTGTTGCGAACGTGATGGAAAACGGGATGGTGGAGATGTTCACGGAGATGTAGCATTGAGCAGTAGCATAACTGCAATCAGACTTCAGGATGTGGGCTGAAGAAGAGGAAGAAAGGGTTAATGAATGCGAGGCGGGTGTAAAAAAAACACACACATTGAAATGGGAAGAATGAGATGTTCGAGTGCCGAGCGCTGTGGTGCATGCCTCTGATCCAGCATCAGGGAGGCTGAGATAGGAGGATGGCAAGTTTGAGACCAGCCTTCACAACTTCAGGAGACCCTGTCTCAAAACAGAAAACAAAAGGTCTGGGGATGTAGCTCAGTAGCAGGGCATCCCTGGGTTAAATCCCCAGTACATCAATGAGAGAGAAGGAGGACCCACAGGTGAGTGGAGAGGCTGGAGTCCTAGATGAGCAGGAGTCGGAGTGGGTGGGAGGGCATGGCAGTCCACAACTGCAAGCAGACTCCAGAAACTTCATGATACATAGGAAAAGCTTATCCTGTTTATAAAAAGCCATTCTTGCTTATGTCATATTAAAAATTTGAAAGTCAAAGGCAAAAATCAATCTTTGAAGTTCATTAAAACTGCTGAAAATCTTCAATGCACATTAAAAGCAGAGGAAAAGGCCACATTGTATTCAAAGGCACAGGGGAACAGCTCACAGAAGAGTCCCGGAAGGCAGTGGCAACGCCCCTGTGCCAGTATGGTGCTGTCCTTTGCACTGCTGCTGCCCGAGTGCTTGGGTAAAGTGGAGCATCTTCCGAGAAGCAGAGCCGGAGTTCCTGAGTGCACCAGCACCAGGCCAGGAGAGGAGCTTGGCCCAGGGGAGGTTCTGCTATGGAGGGGGCGGGGCATCAAGCGGGGCACACAGTTTGGGAAGCAAAGTGGTTCGCCCAGTGCGTAGGCTGCCCGAGGAGACTCTCTGGTCACCTCAGCACATAGAGAGCACCTGAGACCCAGCCCTACTCAGAGAGGCTGGGAAGGCTACAGCCAGAAAGCGGTGACCTTGATCTGTAAGAGGATCCGCGGGGACATTAGAACCGATGAATGTCGCAGGTGCCAGCCCGGCACCCAGGAAGATGCAGGTCAGTTTGGAAGTGACATTTAAAAAGCGATGTGACTTCCAACAGTCTGCAGTGGCACTCCTGTAGGCCCAGCTACTCAGGGGATGAGGCAGGAGCCTCTGAGCACCTGGGCATCACAGGCAGACTCTGGCTCAGGAGAAGAGAAGGGACACGGGTGCAGTAGTGTGGAAAGCAGGAGAGACCTCAAGGGAGGCCCAAGGCCTGGCGTGGAAGCCGCAGGTCGTTGCTGGGAGACATCATGGAGTCCCCCAAGAGTGGAGGCCCCACCATGTTAGAGAGGCCAACTCTCAGCAGGGGCTGTGAGTGTAGGTGGGTGGTCACACCGATCCTAACCTGTGCCTGGAGAGGGCTCTGTGTAAGGGCACCATGTGTGCTTTATTGTCAGCCATGAGAACACAGTGGAGCCCATGTGGCCTGCGCAGGTGTGTGCAGACATGTGCTGGCTGGGGCTGCATTCTGCCCAGGTGGGCAGCCTGTGGGGGCCAGGGCTTGATGCTGGTCACCTGAGCATTTGAATTAGAGAAAGGACATGTGCAGAGACATTTCCAGCAGGACCTCAAGTGAGAGCTGAGGCTGCAGTCCTTGAACACACCGTAGCAGGCGCCTGCCCTCCAGGGAGGGCAGACTCTGCTTCCACTTGCAGAAACGCTGACTGTAAAGAGTCCCATAGGCGACCTTAGCTTTGTCATAGCTGATGCACCATTAGGAGACAGAAGGAGGGGTAGGGATTCAGCTCAGTGGCAGTGTGCTTGCCTAGCACACGCAAGGCCCCGAGTTTGGTCCTCAGCCCTGAAAAAAAAAAAAGAGACAGAAGGATGTGCACACACATCCTTACATCTGTAAGGATGTAAGAAGGACTGACATCTGCAACATGTGAAGATCTCTTACAAATCAGTACAAAGGCAGCCTTAGCTAAATCACAAAGGAGGATTTCCAAGTGACCGATATGCATGTGCACATTAGTTACCAGAAAGTGCAGCCCAGCCCACAACAGTGTATTGTTGCACGTCGCCCTTCCAACTGCAGAGGACACAGGTAAGAATACCTGAGAGTGCCTGGTGTTGGCAGGCTTGGGGGCAGCACTGTGCACAGCTGGTGGCAGTATGGGTTCGTCGCCTCTTTGGAACACGGAATGTCCATGACATCCAGCATTTTTGTGCCTATGATCTTATAGTTCCACCCCAAAGAGACACATGGGTATGTTCATAGAAGGACACTGAGAGCCCTCCCAGCGAGTCCTCATGCAGAACAGAGGCACACGGTGCTGGATTTACACCATGGGATGCCACAGCAGGCACAGAAAGAGCCATGGCTGCCAGGCTCACCAGTGGTGTCTTGGACCAGGCAGGACGTGCCTAGCAGTCCCAGTCTGTGGAGTTAAAGCCCTGGCTAAAGGATGGCTGGCACTGGGACTCAAGAAGCCTGTGTGGCAACGTGGGCTGAAGGATGTCTCGGCGCTGGCCATGCCCTGAAATGCAGGTGTGCTGGTGCCTCGTAGTTTCTGTTGACAAGAAGGGGTAGGCAGCAGCACTGCTGAGAAGTCATGGAAGCTTTGATTGTTTCCAGGAATCTTGCAAACTGTAAATAGAGAGCCAACAGGTGACCCAGTTCAGCCGAGGCTTGTTGCAAGTCGGAGCTGCAGACTTAGGCTGAGCAGACCACTCTCACCCACGCTGCGAGCTGCCCCTGGTCAGCGGCTCAGCCCGTCAGGGGTTGGCAGTCCCAGCCGCAGTTGGATGCAGCCTTCGACGGGACCAGGCCCAGTGAGCAGTCCTGACCCTGCAGAGCTGAGATGTGCAGGGTGGTGGGCCATGGTCTCTGTCCACACTACCAGTGGCCACTCAGCACTGCCTTCTCCCAGAAGCCCCTTGTCCCAGGCCACAATAGTCAAAATGCTCCATTTCCAGCTCAAGTCCCTCTTCTTGCTTCTGTGTCTGGCTCCTGTTTATTTACTATGTG
>PVKS010047315.1:0-12872 GCA_004027875.1 Aplodontia rufa | reverse complement strand
AAGCAGCCAGAGAAGAAGCAGCCCTGTCCTGAAGCAGCCAGAGAAGAAGCATGGAAACAGCAAGCAGCAGCCAGGAGCAAAGCTGCCTGAGAGACCAACGCCTGCTGCCTGAGAGAGTCAGAGAGGCAGCAGCAGCAGAGACAGCAGAGAGATCAGCAGCAGTAGAAGATACAGGCAGTAAGAGCCTCGGCTGCAGAAACAGTGACTCTGGTATGGCAGTAGAAACAAGGACTATGAATGTGAATAGCCTTGTCTCTAAATGTAATGCCTTAAGGGCCTTGACTCTGGGAGGGAAGGCGGGAAGCGCCTGGAGGCCGTTAGCCGTGGTAGAGAGAGAAATAAAGTGTGTGGAGAACTTAAGAGCAAATGGGTCCAGTAGAATGCATTGTCCGGTCCCTGCCGGCTGGGACCGGACACTGCTCCAGCTCCCTATATGAAGGTTTTAACTTCCCCATGTCTTCTCTAACACTTGTTATTATTATTATCTTTCACTATGATCATTCTAGAGTTGGGGGTGTTGCTCAGTGGTAGAATACTTTCTTAGCATGTGTGAAGCCCTGGGTTCAATTCCCAGTACTCCAAAAACAAATAAATAACCATCCTAATGATGTAAAGTAGTATCTTCTTGTGGTTTTGATTTTCATTTCCCTGATGGCCAATGATGCTCATCATGTTTTTATGTGCTTATTGGCTATTTTCATATCTTCTTTAGTAAAATGTCTTGAGATGGGAGGCACATTACCACTGAACTGCATCCCAGTTCTTTTTATTTTTTCTTTTGAGATAGGGTTTTGCTAAATTGCTGAGACTGGCCTCCAACTGGTGATTCTCTGCCTCAGCCTTTGGGATTACTGGCATGCACTACTGTACCCAGAAGACTGGATAATTCATAAAGAGCAGAAATATATTAATTCACAGTTCCAGATGCTGGGAATTCCAATATCAAGGTGTTGACATTTGGGGAGGGCCTTCTTATTGTTTCATCACACAGCAGAAGGTGAGAGGGCAAGAGAGAGCAAGAGGAGGGGTGAGTCCACTCCCACAGTAACAGTTTCAGCCCATTCATACCGCTGGGACCCTCATGAACTAAGCACTTCCTAAATGTCCCACTTCCAAGAAACATCACAATGGCAATTACATTTCAACAAGAGTTTTTCCGGGAGATAAGCATCCTAAGCATAGTACCCTCACTTTTCACCAGGACAAAATAAAAATCAATCAATCCTAATGCAAAAAGAGAAATAAGGAGAGGAACTGGGGGTAGCGGGGAGAGGGAGAGGACAGAGGAGAGAGAAAAGGAGGAAGAAGAGGAATATTCATTCATACAGAGCAAACAGAAGTGAATTCAGATATGGCGAGGTCCCAGGACAATCAAGAGGTAGTTTTTTTGTTCTGTTTAGGAAAACTGAGTTCTTCCTCACCGGATACAACTTAAATTAAATTTAACAATTTAAATTAAAATTAACAATGATTTCAGCCCATATGTTAGTAGATGGCCTAGCTTTTTCTCTCCCAAGATTCTTCCCCTATTTTCCCATAACCTCTTCCAAATACCTGATAGTTACAGGAATGCCCTATAAACCTTGATTTGTGAGAGTTACTGAAAGCTCCCTGTTGCAAAGTCCCATGTCTCAATAATGGAAATAAATGAATCTCATTCCCACTCTCTTTCTCCAGTGGGAAGTGTTATAACCCTCCTTTCTTTTTTTCCTTTTTAAAGAGAATCAACTTTATTTTTTCATCTGGCCTTCGTTTGTCTGACATTTAGCTGTGTATGTGTTGGTGGGGCTCTAATGTGCGTCCCTGCACATGCCAGGCATGCGCTTTAACCCATGAGCCACTGCTCCTGCCCTACAAACCCTTTCTTGATGGGTACCATGGGAGTTGATGTGCTCTTGGGCCTCTGTTCTGGGAGTGCTGGTTTATGGTTGGTATGCATGGGCTTCCAAGGGTACTCTAGCGTGTACAGGGTGGGGACCGGGCTATGATTTTCTTACAGTCTCATGATCTGCTGAACTCAGCTCTGCCCAAAGTGTCTTGCTACCATCTATACCTGAAGCAGACCATTTTTCTGGCTAAAAGCTTGTCAGGCTATGGGAGGCGGGGATTCAAACGTAAGCTTAACTGCCTGCTAGTGATAGAGAAAGGATGATTGAAATTGCTCATTTAGCAAATGATTTAGCCAGCTGTAGAAAATCCTATTAAATGGCTATTCTTATCTCAGTCCTTTGCTCTTGGGAAGAGTAGCTCTGGGCTTTGTGAAGACCAGGGCATAGTCTCCTCTAAATCTGGTCAAATAATCATCACCAATAAGAAGCTAAAAGCCAGAAAGACAGGCAAGCTTTACCAGTCCTCATCCTGGTCCCTCATATCATCCATCAATTATCTGGTTAGTTGAGCCTTTTCTCTGCCCATTGTAATAAAAATAGCAAGCATTTTATGGGTCCCCGTTAAGTAATGTGATCAGCATCAATTACTTAATGAGACTCTGGGAAGTCCTGATTTAAAATCCAGTTCTCAATTGTGACTGGGTTTGTCTGGAGCCAATGTGATAATTGCAGTGATATCCAAATAAATTGCACTCCAGATGTGGGGTTCTCTGCTCTCAGCATGGGTTTTGTTCTGGGGAAAATTTGCCCACTGCCAAGGGATCCTATCTCTGTACTTTGTTCTGAGAGGAAGAGTTTTATATGTCCTCACAAGGCTTCAGAGGTAATGGGTAGACCTGCCCAGTTGTGCCCTGGAGCCTCAGTGCTTCTGAGTATGGAAGAAAGAGGATGAGCCTAGAGCACAGAAGAGGGGCACTGGAGACGAGCAGCTCCCTGTGGGCAGGGAATTTTGTCCTCTGCTCTTTCTGTAGTGTAAGATGTATGTCTTTTCTGTCAAACTTGAAAGATTGTGATGTATGATCTACTACCTCCATTTTAGATCCCCCTACCCCTTTGAAGATAGTAACTCCCTCACCTGTGTCCGCCCACTTCTTTCCAAGGACCCTTTCTGGTTCCCAGCCATCTTCTTCCTGCGAACTTGGAATCACTATGACCCTTACCACGTGTGGGGCGACCCCCACCCATTCTCTTCCAGTTGCCACCTACTCCCTCTTGCTCCTGCCTCTACCTGACCATAGCCAATCCCATGGACTGTGCACCTGGGCTCCTCCAATTAGGGCGAAGGGCAGCCCTGCATCAGGTTGGAGTTAAAAACCCCTCACTCCCTTTCAAGGCGCGCATTTTTCTTTCACCCTTCGGCTGAAGTAAAATTTCTGCCTTGCTCACCCACACCTGACCACGTGTTTGATTTCATTTATAACAGTAGTGCCTGTAGACTATCTGGCACATAGTAGGGTGATGAATGAAAGAGTAGAATTCCAGGATGGTCCCTTCAGCCAACAAGCCCTTTTTCCTCTTTTCCTAGTGATGTGTTTTTGAGATGAGGCCGGATTCTCTGCTCCCGCTGGTGAATGGAGTCTGGGCCCCTACAGCTACAGATTCCAGCAGCCAAAATAGCCCGCTTCCAGTGTTTGCAGCCATTCCCAGTTAAAACTGGGAATTTGGGCTGACTGCAGGTGTCTGCAGCTGAAAGTGTTAGCAATTCTCCAGCTAAAAGCTGGGTGTTGCAGCTCTTGGTGTGATGGAAATTCATCCCGGGAATTTGGCGCCCATCTTCTGGGTTCTTGTCTCATGAATTTGAAGAATAAAATCCATGGACAACCACAAAAGGAGGCGTAAAAGGAGTAGGATTTATTTAGGAAGAAGAGCAGAGATTCCAAAAGGCAGAGGGGTTCCTGGAAGCAGGACACCGTCTAATGGAGGTTAGGCCAGGGGTTATATAGATTTGGGGTATGAGCATAATTAACTTTCATGCAAAGCAGACATTGAGAAATGCAACTCCATTGGTTAAAATCTATGTAAAACAGGCATTGAAATTGGTTAGGAACACCATTGGTTAAAGGTGGCAAATACTTCCAAGTACCCACCTGTGACCACCTCCATCTCCTAGTTGGGACAAAGGTGAGCCTCAAGGTCTTTTTGCATTTGAAGGCCCTGAGCATGCCCTGTCAATCACTCTCTGCCTCTACCAGCTAGCTCTTGGATAGGGGCCCTCTGTCCTGACTACCTAGCCATTTCACTGTCTCTCCTAATTTGTCTCACTAGTACCAGGGATTGAACCCAGGGGCGGCGAGCCACATTCCCAGCCCTTTCTTAATTTTTATTTTGAGACTAAGTTGCTTAGGGCCTAAGTTGCTGAGGCTGGCTTTGAACTTGCAGTTCTCCTGTCTCAGCCTCCTGAGCCACTGGGATTATAAGCTTGTGCCACCATGCCCGACATGTAAGCCGCTTTTGAAAACTCCTTCACCCCTATGGAGACCTAGTTGGTTTGGAGACAATAAATGCTGGAAACTAGAGGATAGAATTTGTTTTTAGACCTGTGATTAGTTTAGGTACAGTTCCCTGGAATATGAGGAGAGATTCAGTGATGATCCTTCTAGCCTGAAGTTTGAGTAATTGCCTTGTTTGGGTTGATGGCCTGAGACATAAGTATTTAATGTTGATGATCTGTAGAGTTACATCATCTTTCTCTCTAAATAACCCCCATCCCACCCCCAGGCAGACAGTTTAATGATTCTGTTCAGTCTTTTTTCCAGAGTCACACAGGTGGTCCCTTTTCTCAGCTCCTCTCTTGGACAAGAGGCAATTTGAAGGCACTTGCCAAATCTATTTGTCGATTTTCATTCGTCATTTATTCACAGTCTCAGCAGCTTTCGACCTAATTGATCATACTCTTCCTTTTGAAGCACTTTCTTCTCTTGGTTTCCTCAGCACCAATACTTTTCTCCTTTTCATCCTGTTTTCTTAGCAGTTCCTTTTCCTATCATCATGTCCTCTACATGTTTGAGGCCACAGGGATCTGATTTCTATTCATACTCATTTTTAAGAGATCTTCTGTAGAATCAGTCTTTAAATGCTTTCTATACTAACAACTCCAAATTTATATCTCAAATATGACCCTCTCTTCTAAGCTCCAAATTATTCAGATATCTAATACCTGACATTTCCACTTCTAATAGGCATCTCAATCTTGATATGGTCAAAAGAGAGAGTTCTTTGCTGTTGCTTTTTTTTTTTTTAGACGGGTTTTGCTAGACTTAAATTCCTGGGCTAATCCAGGATAGCCTTAAACTTCAGGGTACAAGTGATCTTCCTGCTCCACCCTCACAAGTAGCTGAGATTACAGGTGCGTGCCACCATACCCAGCTTCAAAAGAGAATTTCTTTTCTTTTTTTAAATTTTTTTTTTAGAGAAACAACTTTATTTCGTTTTTCACATGGCCTTAGTTGCTCCAACACTCAGTTGTGTACATGGTGCTGGGGTTTAGAACCCGGGTCCTTGTGCTTGGCAGACATTTGCCGAAACCACTGAGCCACCGCTCCAGCCCCTATTTATTTTTCTTAAAGAGAGAGAAGGATAGTGAGAGAGAGAGAGAGAAAGAGAGAATTCATTTTATTTAGTTTTTCATGTGGCTTATGTTTCTCTGATATTTACTTGTGTACATGGTGCTGGGGTTCAAATCCTCATCCTTGCACATGCCAGGCAAGCAACAGAACTGCTGAGCCATCACTCCAGCCCTATAGATTATATCTTTTTTTTTTTTTTTTAAGAGAAAGGGACAGTGAGAGAGACAGAGAAAGAGAGAAACAACTTTATTTAGTTTTTCACATGGCCTTAGTTGCTCCAACACTTAGTTGTGTACGTGGTGCTGGGGTTTGAACCCGGGTCCTTGTGCTTGCCAGGCAAGCGCCTAAACCGCTGAGCCACCGCTCCAGACCCTATAGATTATATCTTGAAAATATATTCTGCATCTGACCACCTTACACCAATTTTATCATTATCCTGGTCCAAGCTGTGACCCTCTTTCACCTAGATTACTAAAGTAGTTTTCTTAGTTGTCTCTTTACTGCCACCTTTGCTCCTTACCTCACAGGCTATTCAACTTAAGAGTCAGAGTAGTCTTTTAAGAATATAAAGTCAGAGGCTGAAGCAGTAGCTCAGTGGTTGAGTGCTTGCCTGGCATGCGTGGGGACGCGGGTTCAAACCCACACAAACAACAAAGGTTAGGAGCAATGAAAGCCACATGAAAAACTAAATAAAATGGATTCTCTCTTTCTATCTCTCACTATCAAACTTTCTCTTTAAAGAGGGCCTGGAAGGGTGGCTTGGCTGTTATGGTGCTTATCTGGGATGCTCGAGTACATGAGCTCAAACCCTAGTGCCGTGTATACAATGGAATCTTAGAGCAATGAAAGCCACAATAAAAATTGATTCTCCCTCTCTATTTCTCTCACTGTCCTTCTCTCTTAAAAAAAAAAGAAAAGAAGTTATTTAAAAAAATTTTTCACCTGATATTTGTTTTTCGTCCACTTAGTTGAATATAGGGGCTGGGGATTGAACTCAGGTCCTTGCACATGACAGGCAAGCGCTCTACCACTGAGCCACTTCTCTGGCCCCTGTTTGTTTGATTTGCAGTAGTGGGGTTTGAATTCCAGGGCACTCTATCATCTATGAAGTTACATCTTCAGCCCTTTTTTTATTTTTTATTTTAGCACAAGGTCTGGCTAAATTGCTGAGGATGGCCTCAAACTTACAATCTTCCTGCCTCAACCTCCAATCTACAGCTTCCAAAGCATTTTTTATTTATTTTTTTAAATTTTTATTTGATAAACATGGTCTTACAACTAGGAGGGGTTCATCGTCAAACAATCAAGAACAAAAGTATAATGACAGAAAAGCCAATACTGGTGCTAGACCATGGTTTCCCCCCTTTTGGGTTCCCCATGGTTCCATGTTTCACTTTACTTGAGCCCCAAGTTAATTGGAGTTCTCGTGGAAGTCGGAAGTTCCCCCCAGATTAGATTCCCCCATACTACCTCCCTCTGGTCACCTTGATGTCCTTCCTATTCCCTTCCCACCTCTCTACCCCCTCACTTCGTCCCCCAGGAACCTAAGCACAGTTCCCCATGATCATGTAAGAATTCATACATGTTGAGGTAATTGTTAGGTTAGCTATCTAACGCACTGTTTCCGTTTAAATTCTAGCTTCCACAAATGAGAGAAAATATTCAGTCCTTGAGTCTCTGCATTTGGGATACGTCACTTAGCAAAACTTTTTCCATCTCCATCCATTTGGCTGCAAATGCCATAATATGGTTTTCTCTAATAGCTGAGTAGTACGCCATTGTATATATGTACCCAAAGCACTTTTTAAAAAATGACCTTTCCATCTCAAATCCCTGACCTGAAATTATACTACAGAGCTGTAGTAGCACAAATGCATGGTATTGGTATCAAAATAGAACCGAAGACCAGTGGAACCGAATAGAAGATCCTGAGACAAACCCCCATATCTTTAACTATTTGATATTTGATAAAGGGGGCAAAAGCATAATGTGGAAGAAAGATAGCCTGTTCAACAAATGGTGTTGGATAAATTGGACAGCCATGTGTAGACAACTGAAGCTGGATCCTTATCTTTCACCTTGCACAAAAATTAAATCACAATGGGTCAAAGATCTGGATATTAAGCCAGCAACTTTAAACTTACTAGAAAAAGAAGTAGGGTCAATACTACAGGACATAGGAGTTGGCAGCGCCTTCCTCAACACAACTCCCATGGCTCAAGCAGTAAAGTCAAGAATAAATGAATGGGATGCAATAAAACTAAAAAGTTTCTGCACAGCTAAAGATCTAGTCAAGAGCATCAAGAGAGAACCTACAGAATGGGACAAAACCTTTGCCTGCTGCACCTCGGACAGAGGGCTAATATCCAGAATATACAAGGAACTAAAGAAACTAAACACCAAACTCACAAATAATCCAATCAATAAATGGGCTACGGATCTTAAAAGAAACTTCTCACCAGTGGAAGTCCAGAAAGCCCATAAGTTTATGAGAAAATGCTCTACATCATTAGCTATAAGGGAAATGCAAATCAAAACTTCAATGAGATACCACCTCACTCCTGTTAGAGTGGCAAAAATGAAAAATTCGAACAACAGATGCTGGAGGGGCTGTGGGAAAAGAGGAACACTGTCACACTGCTGGTGGGACTACAAACTGGTTCAGCCACTCTGGAAATCAGTGTGGAGAATCCTCAAAAAATTAGGGACGGAACCCCCTTATGACCCAGCTATCCCACTCCTGGATATTTTCCCAAAAGAGTTAGAATCAGCCTATTATAGTGATGTGGCTTCATCAATGTTTATAGCAGCTCAATTTACTATAGCTAGACTATGGAATCAACCCAGATTGATGAGTGGATACAAAAACTTTGGTATATATACTCAACAGAATACTGTTCGGCCATTAGAAAAGACGATATTATGGCTTTTGAGATGAAATGGATGGAGATGGAAAGAATTATGCAAAGTGAAGTATCCCAATCTCAGAGACTCAAGGGCCGAATGGTTTCTCTCATCTGTGGAAGCTAGAATACATCAGGAAGCAGTATGTTAGATGGCAAAGCTAATAATAACTTCAAATTGTATGATTTTTTTCGAAACAGGGAGACAACTCCCTAGGATACTTGGAGGCATAGGCTGAGGGACAGGGTGCGGGGAGGGCTTAGGAAAATCATCTAGGAGACTGGAGGAACCGAATATAGGGGAATCATCTCAGAAGTTGATGTCGAACCTCCACGAGATATCCATTTAACTCCGCGGTTCTTCTGGGGGAAACAGCACTACGGGGAACCCAAGTGGGGCATCCATGACATGGCATTAGCCCTAGATAACTAAGTATGTCTTCATTTGTTCTGGAATATTTGATGTTTCCCCCTCAATTGTAACTATATATCATCCAATAAATAATAAATTTTAAAAAATGACCTTTCTATCTTAGTTTTAGGTTTACAGAAATGTTGCAAAGACATAAAAGTTCTTCTATTCCACGCCCCTAGAGCCCCCACTACCACCAGTTATCAACATCTTAGTATGTTTATTGTAATTTTTGAGCCATGTTATTATTGAATTCCATACCTTACTAAGATTTTTGTATTTTTGCCTAATGACTTTCTTCTGTTCTAGGATGCCATTCTACACTTAGTCATCACTATCTCCTTAGGCTCCTCTTGACTGTGACAGTTTCTTTCATTCTTTCTTTCTTTCAATTTCATTTAGTTTTTCATGTGGTTTTCATTACTCTGATGCTTCATTGTGTATGTGGTGCTGGTGTTTGAACCCGCTTTGTTGTGCAAGCCAGGCAAGCACTATAACTGCTGAGCCATTGCTCCAGCCTGACAGTTTCTTATTCTTTGTTTTTGGTAACACTTGAGTAGTACTGGTCAGATATTTTGTAGAATGTTCTTCGATTGGGATTTGTCTAAGCTTTTCTCATGATTAGACTGGAGTTATGGGCGTTAGGGAGGACAAGGTAAAGTGCCATTATCATGGTTGGTTCCTATGTCCCTTTAACGTTAACCAACCAGTATGTATTTTTGTTTGAGCCCTTCAATCCTTTCTGATGCTACAGGCTCATACATTTCCTGTCCCAAACTTAGTATCAGCCATTCATCTAAGGAACTCTGATTTATTTTCTTATAAAGAAGTTCCTGGGGACTGGAGCAGTGGCTCAGTGGTTGGAGCGCTTGTCTGGCAAGGACCCAGGTTCAATCCCCAGCACCATATGTACAACTAAGTGTAAGAGAAACAAAGGCCAGATAAAAAAATAAATAAAATTGATTCTCTCTCTTTCTCTCTCTCTCTCCCTCTTTTTTTTCTTTTTTGAAAGAGAATCAATTTTATTTAGCTTTTCATGTGGCTTTTGTTGCTCCGACACTTTGTTGTGTATGTGGTACTGGGGTTCAAACCTACGTCCTCTTTTTGAGCATGACAGGCAAGTGCTATAACCATTAAGCCACTGCTCCAGCCCCCCCAACTGGCTTTTTAAAATTTTTAAAAAATTTTTAAACTTTTTTTTATTAAGAAATTTAGCTATTGTACAATCAAAAATGCATCTAAAGTGGCAATATAAGTATATAGTCTTAAATCAGATTTACCCCCTAGATTCCTATTTTCCCTCCCCATCAACCCCCTCCCTCCTCCTCCATGATACATATCTATGTTACCCTAGATTATGTGATGCTATCCCTTTGCTGGATCCAATACTTGAGACTGATTGCCTTTCACACACAGTTGGGTTTAGCTCCAGCCTCCACAGATGAGGGAGGAGATTTGACCCTTGACTCTCTGGCTAACTTCCCTCAACATGATTTTTTCCATCGCCATCCATTTACCTTCAAAGGCCTCAATATCATTGCTTCTAATTGCTGAGTAGAACTCCATGGTATATGTATGTATGTATTGTGTGTGTGTGTATACACACACACACACACACACACACACACATATATATATTCTGTAGGAAATCTCTTGACAATTTTAATCATTTCTTTAGTTGTGCAAAAGCTATTTAGCTTTATGACATCCCACTCACTGATTTTTGACTTGACTTCTTTCACTTTAGGGGATGTGTTGAGAAAGTCTTTGCCTACTCCCAAATGCTGGAGTATTGATCTGGACTTTTATTCCAGCAGTTGCTTGGTAGCTGGTTTAATTCCTAGTTCCTTAATCCATTTTTATTTTTGTGCAAGGTGAAAGGGTCTAATTTCAACTTTCTGCAAGTGGCTGTCCAGTTTTCCAGCACCATTTGTTGAATAGGCTGTCTCTCCTCCATGTTATATTTTGGCCCCCTTTGTCAAAGATCAGATGTTTAAAAATTTGTGGGTTTGTTTCAGGGTCTTCCATTCTATTCCATTGGTCTTCATTCTTATTTTGAAACCAGTACCATCCTATTTTATACTGCTTTATAGTATAGTTTTAAATCTGGTATAGCAAAACCATCTCTTTTGTCTTTCGTGCTTAGTAATATTTTGGCTATTCTGGGTTTCTAATTGTTCCAAATGAATTAGAGAATTGCTTTTTCTATATCAGTAAAGAATGCGGACTGCATTGAATCAATCTATAGAGAGCTTTTGGCAGAATGGTCATTTTTATTATATTAATTCTGCCTAACCAAGAGAATGGAATGTCTTTCCATCTTCTCAGTTCATCTTGGATTTCATTCTTCAATGTCCAATAATTTTCATTGTTTTTTGTCTTTGATTTCCCCTGTTGAATTAATTCCCAAGTATTTTATTCTTTTTGAAGATATTGTGAATGGGACTGATTTCCTGATTTTTTTCTTCTGCCCTATTATTGTTATTGTATAGGAAAGCTATTGATTTATGGGTATTTATTTTGTAGCCTGCCACTTTGCTAAATCTGTTTATGAGTTCAAGCAGTTTTCTGGTGGAGTTTTTTTGGATCTTCCAGGTAAAGCATCGTATGATCAGCAAAAAGGGATAGTTTGACTTCTTTTTGATTTTCTTCTCTTGCCTGATTGCTCCAGCTAGAGTCTCAAGAACTATATTAAATAAAAGTGTTGAGAGTGGACAGCCTTGTCTTATTTCCAAGTTTAGTGGAAACGCTTTCAGCTTTTCTCCATTTAGTATTATATTACCCAAGGATTTGGCATATATAGCCTTTACATAGTTTAGATAAGTTCCTTTGATCCCTATCTTTTCTACAGTTTTGAGCATAAATGGGTGCTGAATTTTACCAAATTCCTTTTCTGCATCAATTGAGATGATCATATGGTTTTTGTCTTTAATTCTGTTTAAGTGATGGATTATATTAATTGATTTGCATATGTTGAACCAGCCGTGCATACCTGGGATGAAGCCCTGCATACCTGGATGAAAAAGAGATAAAATTGATTCTCTCTTTCTTTCACACTCACTCTCTCACTCTCTCCATCTCTCTTTAAAAAAAGAAAAATAAATTTCTGACAAGTGCAGTGGTGCATGTCTGTTATCCTAGCAACTTGGGAGACTGAGGCAGGAGGATCTCAAGTTTGAGGCCAGCCTCAAACTTAGGGTGTGAAATTTCAGGAGAGCTGTACAAGTGAGAGTATGTCCTTCAACCTTGTGCACTGGGTGCTTCACTTGACTCACTCTGGTCCTGGCCCTCGTCTCGTCTCCTAGATTGGGAATTGCCTGAGGTCTAGACTTTTGTCCTTTATTCCTATAATCTCTAGCACAATGCCTGGTGCTTAGTAGGTGCTTGTAAATGTTTATGGGAGGGAGGGATGTAAGATGAATTAGGGGTCTACTGTCTTGACCTTCAAATCCAGATCCAATCTCTTACTCGCTATGAGAATTATTTCTCTGTCCTTCAGTTTCTTCATGTGTGGAAAATAAATAATAATAATAATAATGACATCTCCATTACAGCATTATTTTTCCATTTTAAGGGAAATTATCCAGTTCATTAAAAATTTCAGATTTATTGCCTTAAAAGTTCTTTACAGCATTCTTTTAGGACTTCAGATTTTCTATGATTTCCCCTTTTGAAATGTTCAATATTGTTTATTTTTATTTATTTATTTATTATTATATTTTTTAAAGTGAGAGAGAAAGACAGGATCAATTTTTATTTAGTTTTTCATGTGACTTTTGTTGCTCCAACACTTCAATGTGTACCTGGTCCTGGGGTTTGAACTTGTGTCCTCGCACATGCCAGGCAAGCGCTGTAACCACTGAGCCATGGCTCCAGCTCCTAATGCTTTTTATTTTGTTTAGTTTTGTTTTTTAAAGAGAGAGGAACAATGAGAGAGAGAGAGAAAATAAATTTTACTTAGTGTCTCATGTGGTTTTCGTTGCTCCGACATTTCATTGTGTATGTGGTGCTGGGGTTTGAACCCACATATTCACACAAGTCAGGGAAGCACCACAACCATGGAGCCACCACTCCAGTCCTCTAATGCTTTTTTTTTTTTTAA
>PVKS010047314.1:0-12871 GCA_004027875.1 Aplodontia rufa | reverse complement strand
ATAAAAAAAAAATATATATATATATATATATATATATATATATATATATATATATATATATATATATATATAGTTATCCAAGGCTGATGGATGTCCCCCTTGGGTTCCCCATGATTCTATGTTTCCTCCAGAAGAATCCCTGAGTTAAATGGATATCTTGTGGAGGTCAGAGATCTCCTTCTGAGATGATTCCCCCATAGTCCCACCGTCCAGTCTCCTAGATATACTTCCTAATCCCTCCCCTGTTCCTGTCCCCCACCCTACACCTCCGGGTATCCTAGGCAATCATCCCCCTGTTTGCATAAAAATTCATACAATTTGAGGTTATTATTAGCTTAGCCATCTAACATACTGCTTCCAGATGTATTCTAGCTTCCACAGATGAGAGAAATCATTCGGCCCTTGCGTCTCTGAGATTGGGATACTTCACTTGGCATATTCTTTCCATCGCCATCCATTTGGTTTCAAAAGCTATAATATCATCTTCTCCAATGACTGAGTAGTATTCCATTGTATATATGTACCAAAGTTTTTGTATTGAGGAAGAAATTTCTAAGCAGGATGGTATTCAGGCGGTGACTTGGGTATTGCTAGAGGCTTTTAGGAAATGTGTTGTGTTAGTAAGAAGCAGAAAGGGGCTAGAGCAGTGGCTCAGGGGTATCGCACTTGCCTGGCATGGAAAGGACCTGGGTTCAAGCCCCAGCACCACGTACACAACTAAGTGTCCTAGCAATGGAAGCCAGATGAGAAACTAAAATTGAGCTAAAATTAAGTCTCTCTCTCTCTCTCCTCTCTCTTTGCTTAAAAAAAAAAAAGCAGAGCAGAAAAATTGAAAAACTTGGGACTTGAAAGAGGGGAGTAAAACTGGGGCTAAGGGGGCCTGGAGCGGTGGCTCTGTGGTTACGGCGCTTGCCTGGCAGGCGCAAGTACACGGTTCAAACCCCAGCACCATGTACACAACTGTCAGAGCAACGAAAGCCATGTGAAAAACTCAATAAAAATTGATTCTCTGTCTCTCTCTCTCTTGGGAAAAAAAAAAAAAAAAACAACTGGGGCTAAGGCAGTTGCAGTTGTTGAAAACATTACTGCCGCTAAAGAGGCGCTAAAGACTTTGCCTAGAGGCAAAAAGAAAGATGGCTGGAGGGCATCTCAGGACCGGGAGATCACATCCATCTCAGGCTCAAGGGAGCAAAAGTAAAAACTTTAAGAGAACAGTGGGCGGGGGGCGGGGCACCCTGCTTGCCCCGGGGCCTAGGAAGCTTTTTCATCATGCTCAGCCACCCAGGCTCTCAGAGGCTCTGCAGCCAGGGTCCCTGGCTTGGCTACCGCTCCAGATAGCGGCAGACCTTGGCAGCAACCACGGGGTGCTGCTTCTGCAGGATTGCAGGATGCTGGAGGTAGGGGGTCATGGAAGCTTCCAGCAAGATTTCAGAGGAAGGCCTGGGAGGGCAGGCACAGTGCCCCAGGGTCCGAGTCCATGCAGGCAGCCCCTGAGGGCGATGTGTGGAGATGTGAGGAGGAAGCCGAAGCTGCGGTGGAGACCCCAGAGATTAAGAAATGCTAGCACCGTGGAACCTTTGCCAGAAAAGCTATGGGAATTGAGCACAGACAAGCCAACAGAGGTCACAAGGACTGAGACCAGCGAGGCCCTAGGGGCGGAGCCACATGAGGCTTTTGCAGAGATCATAACGCCATGTGCTTCAGATGCCAGACCCTGACTACAGGCTGCCTTCGCCCAGCTGGATTCCAGTCTTGCCCTTCTTTCCTGCTCCTATTTTTCTGAATGGAAATGTTTACTATGTGTCTTATGTGACTTGATTTGATTTTTTACAGGGGCTCACAATGCCAGTTTTCTTTGAGTCTCAGTGGAGACTTTGGACTTGAACTTTTGGGCAATCTTGGAACTATTAAGACTACGGGGACTCTTGAAAATGGACTGAATGTGTTTTGCATAGTGAGACTGTCATGAGCTTTTGGGGGGCCAGGGGCAGAATGTTATGGCTTGACTGAAAGTTGTCCCCCGAAAGCTCAATATATGAGAGACAACGAGGTGAAATGATTGGGTTAATTCCCCAAGAGGGATTAACTGGTACCTGTAGGCTGGAGGCTGTGGCTGGAGGAGGTGGGTCATTGGGCACGTGCGTTTGGTGTGTACATTTTGTATCCGGAGTCTCTCTCTGCTCCCTGGAGCCATGCACTGAGCCACTTCCCTCTGCCACACTCTTCTGCCATGATGTGCAGCGTCACCTCAAGCCCAGAAGAATGGAGCCGGCCTTCTCTGGACTAAGACCTCTGAAACTGTGAGCCCCTAAATAAGCTTTTCCTCTTAAAATTGTTCTTGTCAGGTCTTTGAGTCTCAGCAATGGAAAACTGCCCAAAGCGTCTTTCAAAGTTGCTGTGAAGGTTGGTACAGTAGTCGTGAGTTTCATTGCAGGAGCCTCTCTTCCCTCCTCTGTCAAATGGGATTCACGCTACAAACCGCACAGGGAGTGCCAGGCACCAGGAGGAGACTTGGTATCTATTCCTATTCCTTCACAGCGAGCAAACTTCCCCCAGTACCCTGGTCCCAGCAGCTGTGCTGGGTGCTGGGGGAGTAGAGACACAGAGGACTGGGCAGCCCGCAGGAAGCCCTGAGTGAGTCCCCTTCTGGCCCCCATCTAAAACCCACCGCTGCGGTTGGGGGAAGCAGGGCCAGCCCCAGCTTGGCTACAGCAGGACAGAGCAGTGCTTTGCATTGGTCCCTGAGCACACCTCACGGTGAGGACCCTCCCCATAACATCTGGATCTCCAACCCCCTTGACCTCCTCTGGAGACCTGTCCTTACTATTTCCTCTTAGGAGCACTCTGCTTTCCAAGGTGACAAAATCAGTTGCGTCTCAGGCAGATAGGAGTGAATAGAAGTAGCCAGCAGGCGGCAACCTGGCCGGTGTAGAGAAATCCTGGGTTGACTGGGAGATGGGAGGGAGATTAGCACATGGATATGCAGGCAGGATGCAAGCCAGACGGAAAGGCAGGTGACAGACACGCAGAGCTGAGCGATCTAAGCCCGGGACTGAAGCAGGTAGCTGGGCAGAACTACAGACAGGACAGCAAGCTAGGAGACGCAGGCTGGAACACAGACAGGCAGGTGGCCATGGGACAGGTGGACCGTGCAGATGACCACATCTGCTGAAGGGCTCAGCTCCTCCCCAGGGATTCCAGGAGCCCTCAGTTTTGTTTTGTTTTGTTTTGTTTTGTTTTTGTACCAGGGGATCGAACCCAGAGGCACTTAACCACTAAGCCACATCCCCACTCCTTTTTATTTTATTTTTAAAGAGAGAGGGGACAATGAGAGAGAGAGAGAGAGAAGCAATTTTTATTTAGTTTTTCATATGACTGTCATTCCTCAGACACTTCGTTGTGTACGTGGTGCTGGGGTTTGAACTTGCGTACTCGCACATGCCAGGCAAGCACCATAACCACAGAGCCACCGTTCCAGTCCCCCAAGTCCTTTTGTAACAGGGTCTCACCAAGTTGCCTAGGGCCTCACTAAGTTGCTGCGCTGATTTCCGTCCTCCGCTGATTTTCGTCCTCCTGTCTCAGCCTCCTGAATTGCTGGGATTATAGTCATGCTCCACCACACAGCTTCTCAGAACCCTCCAGGGCAACAATGCCACTTCTCCCACCTGGCCTGGCTTGACTCTAAGTGTCCAGCTAGAGAAGGTTGCCCTCTGGGTACTATGTGCCCCTCTCTATAGGGACTAGCAACCATCTTAACCCTCGCCTTGTTCCAGCGTGGCCACCTGCTTCCCCAGGGCTTGGTCACACCTGACTCACTGCTAACACACATCAAATCCCAACCCAGACACAGACAAAAGAGATCTGCATGGCCTAGAGATGCATGGAAACAGCTTGACAGAAACATCCCAGGTCTCACACTGCGCACACATTCAGAGAGGCATGCACGTGGACACTCACGGCACAGGCAGGTGCCACCCCTCAATGCACACAGCTATACAAGCACAGCAGCACTAGATGGACAGCAGGTGTTGAACTTGTCAGCACCCCCCAGCCACACGGTAGCTCTACAATCAGCCAGTCATTCTCCAGTGCTCTCAGGGTCACAGTATGGCCCAAGCCAGGGTTCAGGCTGGCCTCATCTTTGCCACTCAGTCCCGTTTAATACAGCTGGTCATGTCCTTGCTTTGGCCTGGTTTCCTCCCACCTTGCTGGTCTTTTATAGACTCCTCCTCAGGTACCCCCTGCCCCCTGGCCAGAGTCTGTTGTCCTAGATTCAGGTTTTAGACAGATTCCTTCTCTTCACTTCCTGTTCCCTTGCCCTAGGTGATTTACCCGCTCCTGGGGTGTAAATCCATCTTGTTTCCCGGCTGGAAATGGTACCCAGTGCTTGGGGTTCCACCTGCCTCTGTGACATCTCCACCTAGGTATCTAATGGGCATCTGAAGTCTAACATCTATAATGAAATTCTCGGTCTCCCCAAAACCAGCTTCCCACATGCGCTTTCCTTAGGTGCTCAGACCCAAGATCAAAGCTAAATTCTTCTTTCCCTCATGTCCAAGTCCACACAGGTACTCCCTTTAGAACACCCTGAGAGCTGGAGCAATGGCTCAGCTGTTAGGGTGCTTGCATGGCATGCACAAGGAGCTGGGTTCAAACCCCAGCACCACATACACAACTAAGTGTTGGAGAAACAAAGGCCAGATGGAAAACTAAATAAAGTTGATTCTCTCTCTTCCTCTCTCCCCCTGCTCTCCCCCCCCCAGGGCTGAGGTCCCCCTGCTCTTTAAAAAAAGGAAGGCCCATCACCTGAATCTGACCCTTCTCCCTCCTCCACTGGCCATTCTGGTCTGGGCCCTGGCAATCGCTTGTCTGGATGGCTGCCTGCCTACCTGCCTGCTCCTTGCTGCTTCCTTGCACCCTGTGGCCCATCCTATACTGGGCCACTACAGGGATCCTTCCGTAACCCTAACCCTGCTCTCCAGAGCTCCCTGCTACACTTATAATCAAATGCAAGCTCCTTGGTGGTCACCTCTTCCCTGTCAATCACTCTCTCCCATGCCCTGTTTTTTGGCCCTGTGAGCCAGGCACCACAAGCATGCACCTACGCCACTCCCCTTTGGCCTTTCCCTGCCTGGACACTGTCCCCCTGATCCTTGCCTGGCTGTCCCCTCTGCAGGATTAAGGGCTCACCTCAGTGTCCCTGAGAGCTGCTCCCAGATGTTCTCCACCACATTGTCCTAGCCCATCCTCCTCTGCACACTTCACAGTACCGGAGACTATCTTCTCTATGCATTCTTTCCCATTCAGGGTCAGCTGCATGAGGACCAAGATTGGTGTTTTCTGTACTGTGAAATCCCCATTTTGAGGAAGGGCTGGGCACACGGGACACACTCAGAATTTGTTGAGCAGGGGCTGTGTCAAATTTATACACAGACCCACCCCCACAGACATATTCAAGTAATAAATGTAAATAGACAACTACACAGATGTGGGCAGAAATACCTCCACGCTGCTCCTGAAGCAGAGTAAACAGCCATAAAGACACCCAGGTGGGCGTCAGTCCTAGCCACTTCCCCATCTCCATGTGCCCTTTACTTGAACCCAGTCTCAGGGCTGGGGGAGTAGGGGTCTGCGGACTGGACAGGGAGGGGGGTCGCTGGCCCACAGGCCTCAGGCAGCGCCTTCAGCTATGTCTGCAATTTCCTCTCCCCCTTCCTTCCCTCCTCCTCTCCAAGGCTCCCGCCAAGAAGGCCTCCCCCTCACCCCAGCTCCAGCACCATCGCTGGGAAGCCATGGTGCAGGGAGAGGGGATACTGGGTAGAAAGAAAGAAGCCCCCAGCTGCACACAGTAATCACACCACACTTGCATGCACACGCCCTGAGCCCAGGTGGAGATGAGTGTGTGTGTGTGTAGGCCTGGGCAGGTTTGGGGGATGGGGCGTGCATTCTGCCACAAGGGCTCTGTGCAGAGGAGCCCAGGAGCTCTCTTGCACAAGCAGAGGCCCCATGTGGGGTCCGCAAGCCTGGCCCCAGACTGGCTCAACAATCCAACAATCATTAACCCTGCATGACCAGACCAGAGCTCGGCCAGCTGGACACTCAGGCCTGGGCCTGGGAGGAGGGGCTCCCAGCAGTGAGGGCCTGGGGGTCTGGGAAGTTTTGGGGAGGATGGGCAGTATTCCCTGGCTGAGGTAGCTTTGGGGCCCCAAAATAGGGTAGAGGGGAATGGTTTAGAGCCTTGGCGCTAGGGTCGGAAGCTGTGGGTTCCAATCCCGCGGGCTTGGTGGTTATTCACTCTCTCCATGACTCTGCTTTATCTGCGAAGTGGGGATAATGATACCCACGTTAGAGGGTTGTTGGGAGTAAGTGGAGGACATGTAAAGGGTTTAGCCCACTGCCTGGCACCGCAACAAGGGAAAATTATTAATAACAATGTTATTGTTATTGTCGTAGTGGCCTGGGGGCGGGCCCCTGCCCGCGGCCTCCCCGGCGGCTTCCTGTGGGGAGCCAACGCCACCCCCTCCGCGGCCGCGCTCCTCTCCCCTTCCTCTGCGCCCTTCCTCCGCCTCCCCGGCCGCCCCGCCCCGCCCCTCCTCTTTCCTCCGAGGAAACTTTCCGCCGCTGGTCCATCAGCCCGTGTCCGGCCCTGTCGCTGCCGTCGCTGGGAGCGGGGCCGGGACCCGACAGGGCGGGGGCGCTCGGGCCCCGGGTGTATGCGGCCGCCAGGACTGTCGCCGGACCCGCCAGGGCCGGGCAGCCAGGAAGAGGGGCGCTGACGGTGAGTCGGGTCCCCGGCCCCCCGGGCGGGATGGGGGAGGGCGGCTTCCCTTCCCCGGAGCCGTCTCCACCCCGCATCCCGCCCCGGGACCGCGAGGCCGGGCCTCTTTGGGGACCCTACAGGTGGGCGGAGCCTCCTGCGGCTCTCTGTCGGCTGCTCCCCAGGATGGAGGGGCGTCGAGCCCGGAGGAAGGATTCCCCCTAACGGGGCCCAGGTCTGCGACAAAGTTAGGGAACTGTTCTCTGCAGCGTGGATCCTGGGGCCGCTCCTCCTAGGAGAGGAGCTACCCAAGGAGCAAGCGGGTCAGGGTCAGTTCTGGGCTGGGGATAAGGCTCTGACTTTGCTGACCCCGCAGACTGACAGGGAAACTGCCCCCGGAGCAGCATGGATGCCCCCCGAAGGGACATGGAGCTGCTCAGCAACAGCCTGGCGGCCTACGCACACATCCGCGGTGAGGGCGGAGGCGCTAGGGCCTTGGGGGCACGGACTCCTCCCTGCCCCTGCACCACCTCTTCGTCCCCCACCTTCGCACCCCTGTCGCTATAACCCTCTCCTAGCCGGTCGCCTACTCCCCCCCTGACCTTTCCAGTCTTGATCGCCTGATGTCTGTTCCCCGATGTCTTTCAAATCGAGATAACTGCCCTTGCCCCAAACCTAGAACCTAGTCTTTCGGAGATGTGGAATGACTCTCACCATCCCGGGCCCCTCGGTGACCTCTGCCCTCTGCCCCCCAGCTAACCCCGAGAGCTTTGGCCTTTACTTCGTGTTGGGCGTCTGCTTTGGCCTGCTGCTGACCCTGTGCCTCCTGGTCATCAGCATCTCCTGCGCGCCCCGCTCGCGGCCCCGGGGCCCTGCTTCTCGTCGGGACCCCCGCGGTAGCACAGTGGAGCCCGAGGACGAGGACGAAGAGGACGACGAGGACGACACCGTGACGCGGCTTGGCCCGGACGACACGCTACCCGGGCCAGAGTTGTCTGCGGAGCCCGACGGGCCTCTCAGCGTCAATGTCTTCACGTCCGCTGAGGAACTGGAGCGCGCGCAGAGGCTGGAGGAGCGCGAGCGGATCTTGCGAGAGATCTGGCGCACGGGACAGCCGGACCTACTGGGCACCGGCACGCTGGGGCCCAGCCCCACAGTCACCGGCACGCTGGGCCGCATGCACTATTACTGACGCCTTACTCTCCTGCACGGCCCTGAGTACTGGACAGGCAACTCGGCCCAGAGCTGCCCTAGGACCTTCGGACTGCCTCGCCCCCGCAGAGTCCCCTGGTGCTATTGGACATGGGCCTCGACCTCCTGAGAGGCACCCTTCCCCGGGGCCGGGTGGGAGGAGGATGCAAGGTCCCCGCCTTCTCTCCTAAGGAAGCCTTGAAGAGGTGAAGTGACCAATGAAACCTGCATTCTCAGTGACTCAGTCTCTCCCTCTGTTTCCTCTGCTCCTACTGGTCCACGGGACAGAGACCCAACTCGACTCCTTTAACAGGCACCACTACCTTGACCACGCAGACACAAGCTTGTGCCCACTTCACAGAAGGCAGAAAGAGGCGCGCACACCCCTGCTCCACATTCCACCAGTCCCACACATAACAAATACGCATTCCTCACATACAAATGCATTCCTTACCGGCAAACACCTGGGCACACTTCGCCCTGGGCTCATGCATCACTGCAATCACTCACTCCAGATCTGGGGACCCTGACCTTGACGCTAAGGTGCTTTTAGCTTTGGGGTAATTGCGCGTGCCTGAGCGGGGCGGAGTTCACGGCTGTTCCTGCATTCAGGGTTGATAGGTGACCCTCTGGGGTGAGCACTAAGGATACCTGGGGGTGGGGTGGGGGCCCATAGTGTCCCTGTCAGCTCTGCTGCGACCCGCTCGAGCCCGTCCTCTGCCGCCGGGTCTCCAGTCTCCCGTCCGGGTTGGCGTCCACAGGAGACGACCCCGCCCCCCCACCATCCGGTGGATAAAAATAGCCACGCTTAGGCCTTGGGAACCGTAATGCGAGCCACATGTTGGCCAGATGTGCCCGGGAGAGGCAGCCAGGAATGCGGAGGGTGGTGAGCGCCGGAGACCCCGCCCACCGCATAGGCCCCGCCCCGCACAGATCAGGCCGGCTTGGCGCGTCCGGGGCAGTTTACTTTCTTGCGTTTTTCAAAACTGTACAAGGACTGGGGTGACCCGAGCCAGACATCCCTCCAGATCCGGCCGTGGTGCCACGTAGGCCCACCCTCATTGCGTCTGCGTCTGCGCGTGTTTGAAGCTCCGTGCCGGTGACTTCTGGGTGTTCTGCATCAGCTGAACCTGATGGGTAGAGAGAGTCAGACCCAGCCCTGGCCACTGCCCTCCCGCTGGGGTCCCACCCCACCCACCTCCAGCAACCGGCGCTTCTCCCTCTCGCTCTTCAGCTCCTCCCAGACGTCGGTTATCTTCCTTCTGCGCATACAGCACCGAGTGAGCGGTCCTCGGACCCTTCCCTTCCTCCCAAGACACCGCACCCACCCCTGCCCCGTCCCGGCCCACTTACTCCAGCTGCAGCTCCAGCAGCTCCAGCACCTTCCTTAGAGACCTCACTTCGTCCTTTAGAGTCTTTACATCCGCCCCATCGTTCTTGCTCTCGGAGTTTTGCCTTACCAGGGAATGAGGGGTGGGAGTCTCTTGGGGGTCTGGAGCTTGCTCAACTGTGAGTGGGGCTTGGGGGACAGGGGCTACCCCTTTAGGGAGCACCTGCTGTTTGGGAGCCACTTCCTCCTTAGGAGGCACTTGCTTTTTAGGGGGAAACTCTTCTTCCAGAGGCATCTCCTCTGTGGGGAGCACCTTCTCTTTTAGGGTATGGTCATCTTTCACAGGTGCCTGGTCCAGGAGGGTTGTGGCCTCTTCTGGGAGCTGGGCCTTCTGGAGGGCAGGCATAGACTTAGACTCATCCTGGAGCGAGGAGCTGTCCCTGCTTTTCATCATGCAGAGGCATCTCTCTGAGGAGTTAGGCTGCAGGGGGCACTTCTCTGGCATGTCAGCATCCTCTTGGGATTGAGGGGCCTCCATGGCCACAGGGCACTCAGCCCTCTGCAGTCTCTCCTCAGGAGAGAAGTGCTGGAATTGAGTATCATCTCCAGGGGAGACCCCTTCAGAAAACACCTGCTCTGGGATCAGGCCCTTTTCTGGGGCAGAGGCCTCCTTCCCTCGAGGGGCCATCTTTAGGTCAAGGGCTTCATCCTGAGGTTGTACTTCTAGGGTAAGGGTCTCATCCACAGAAAAGACCCTCTCTGGAGTGGAAGCCTGCTCCAGGGTTGGGGTCTTCTTTGGAGTGGGGATTTTATTGGGAGCCAGGATCTTCTCTGGGCTGGGAGCCTTGTCCTCTAGAGTCAGGGTCTTCTCTGGGGTGGGGACTTTGTCAGGAGCCAGGATCTTCTCTGGGCTGGGGGCCTTATCTGGAGGCTGGGTCTTCTCCAGGGTGGCAGTCTTGTCTGGAGTGGGGGTTCTACTCACAGAAGGGACCTTTGCCTGGCTGCTCTTCTCTTCCTCCTGTGTGGTGACAGGGTGACTCAGCTGAGGGTGGGATACCATGCAGGATCAAGTCTGGTTCCCTTTGGTCAGGGATTCTTCACCCTTGCACCACACATCTGGGCACCTGCCCAACACCCCCGCCCCCAATGTCTTCAGCCCCTTACCTGACTGGATGTAGACCGCTGCCGGGAAGCCTGGCTTTTGTGCTTTCTGCCAGGTTGCCCTGGACTCCCACTGAGGAAGCTGCCCTTGGAGCCTATGAGAGCAGAATCTCAGAGACCCAGGCCTAATCTAACCCCAATCTGTCCCCATCCCTGTGCCCACACTGGAGAAGGAAGCCCTTACCTGAGTCTCGGGAGGGGCGTCTCTGACCATCCCCACTGGGGGTCCAAGATGTCCTGGAACATACCATCAGGCCCTGGGGAGGCCGGCAGGGGGGGCATTCCCTCTGTACCCTTCTCCTCCCCTCACCCCTACTTCCTCCTTACTTGGCTTTGTTGGGCCCAGAGGGAACTGTTACCAGCTTCTTGACATTAGAGAGGGATGTTTTTGGCATCAACTTTTTTGGTTCCCTAATAGGAGCTGGGAGGAGAGAGGAGTGAAGCGTTTGTTCATTCACTTGCCAGCCACGTGTTGCTGGCCCTGTCTTGTGCTGTGTGCAGGAGCCTGTGGACAGATGAACCACATCAGACTCACAAGGTGACTGCTCTTGTGCCCCCTGGCCTTAAGGAACTGTGGGAGTACTACAGAGGGACCCCTTGCAGACAGCTGTCAGGGAAGGCTTTGTGCAGAGTCAGCTCCCTGACTCTTCCTGACAGGCTTCCTTCCACTCTTCCACACCGGCCCCCTGCTTGGTGCTGTGGCTGCTCCCCTGGTCCAGACCTCATCTTTTCTGTAGACCACAGAATAACCTTCTCCCTTCCAATCTACCCTTGAACTTTTTCATCTCTCTATCTCATTTACTCCCTAAGAAGTCTCACCCATTTGTATTGGTTTTATTGTCATCAAGCCAGTGACTCAAATTTCCATCTCTAGCCCCTTCTTCCTCCCTCAACTCCAGACACTTGTTTGGCTGCCGTCTCAATATTCCCACTGCACGGCTGGACATGCAGCTCCACTGCAGAGTGCTTGCCTAGCATGTGTGAGGCCAAGATTAAAATTTAAAATTTTTAATTCTTGGTTCCCACTTCCTAAATCTGTTTCTTTCTCAGTGTCCCCTATCTTGTCCATTTACCCACTTGACAAAATAAATAATCATCATTGATTTTATTTCCTTATGCCGCACATCCAAACCCTCAGCCAATTCTGTCTGCTCCACCATTAAAATATATCTGGAGAGCTGGGGAAGAACTCAGTGGTGCAGCACCTGCTTAACAACTGTGAAAACTGCAAGCCTTGGGTTCAGTCCCCAGCACCACCAAAAAAAAAAAAAAAAAAAAAAAGGTCCTGAATTCAATCACTTTCTACCACTTCTTCCACCTAACACTCTCGCTCAGCAACCACCACCTTCACCTGGACTATGACGCAGGCTAGTCCTGGCTTTAGCTACACCCACCCACAGTGTGCTCTTCCCACCACAGCTAGAGTGGGCTGGGTTCTCTTGGGGAAACAGACATTAAACAAAAGAAGTGACATATTTCATGTTGGTGAGTTATTAGGTACTATTGACCGACAATGAGCAAAGAAACATACCTACATACCTTTCTTGCTTTTTTTTTCTGGTTATAGGGTTTAGCTATGTTGCCCAGGCTGGCCTCGTACTCCTGGGCTCAAGTAATCTTACCATTTTAACCTCCTGAGTATGAGCCATTGTGCCTAGCTTTTTTCTTTCTTTCTTTTTTTTTTTTTTTAAGGTACTAAGGATCAAACCCAGGGGCATCCTGCCATTGAGCCACTTCAGCAGCCCTTTTTAATTTTGAGACAGGTCTGGCTAAGTTGCTGAGACTGGCCTCAAACTTGGAATCTGCTGGCCTTAACCTCCGGCATTACTGGGATTACAAGCATGTGCCACTATGCTTGTACAATAGATACAACAGAAAAAGATACAATAGAAAAAACTTCTCAAAATATTTTAAATACATTAACTCTGGTGACGCTGAACAAGATAAGAGAGAATAACTATAGAAATTTTAAAAGGAGGATGTTCTACTGCCACAATTGGTTAACATGCAGTACTTATACAAAATTGAAAAAAGGACTAACTGCAGATGTCATTGAGATTAAAAGTATACTATAAAATAACAATATTATAAACAACTTTATACAAATAACTGGAAAACTTAGATGAATGGATATATTTTGTTTTTTTAAAGAGAGAGAAAAAAAGAAAATAATAAATAAAAAATAAAGAAAGAATCAACTTTATTTTTCCATCGGTCTTTGTTTCTCTGACACTTACTTGCGTATGTGGTGCTGGGGTTCGAACCCAGGTCCTCACACATGCCAGGCAAGCACTCCAACTGCTGAGCCACTGTTCCAGCCTCCTTGAATTGATAATTTTCAAAATATAACTTGTCAAACTGACTCAAGAGGGACTGGATAAATGGCTCAGTGGTAGGAGCGCTTGGCTGGCATGCGCCAAGGACCCAGGTTC
>PVKS010047313.1:0-12871 GCA_004027875.1 Aplodontia rufa | reverse complement strand
TGGTGTTTTTGTAGTTGACATTTTTGAGTATTTTATAGATTCTGGATATGAGACCCTTGTCTGAGGAATCATAGTCCATGATTCTCTCCATTTCTGTAGGAAACCTCTTGATTCTTTTGATTGTTTCCTTGGCAGTACAAAAGCTTTTTAGCTTTATGGCATCCCATTCACTGATTTTTGACTTTACTTCCTTCACTTTTGGAGACCTGTTGACAAAGTCTTTGCCTACTCCCAAGTGTTGAAGTGTTGGACCAATTTTGTCTTCTATCAGTTGCAACGTAGCTGTTTTAATACTACGAAAGGGACCATGTATATATTTTTAAAACTGGTTTGAATTTGTTTAACAGATTGGTTAAACTATGCTACAGTAACAACTCCAAAATCCCACAGTTTATAATCACAGTGGTTAATCTTTTAATCCTCATGCTCATGGCAGGCTTCTAAGTCATCTCTGCAGACAATCCCGAGAGAGGTTCAGTCTTTGTGTTATCATGAGGCAGATAGGAAAAAGAAATGTAGCAGAGGAGCCAGCTCTCCAGCTGAATTTGACACTGTCAGTAATGTCTACTCCCATTTTATTTCTCAAAGCAATTCTGAGGAACACCATCAAGTCAAAGATCTCACTGATATTTTATTTTATCATGCATCCAAACAGGAAATACAAAATATTTGTCAACAGTCTTTCTGGCTACTGTATTCCAACCTGTGATCACCAAATATTGTTCAGTGCGTACCTCCCATTCAAGTAGGACAATAGACCTAAAGGTCAGGTTTTTACCTGCTGCTGCCTTCTGGGATGTTCTGCTTCATCCATTAGGCTTATTGGTCATATTTGTAGTAATTTCTGATAACTATGCATTGGAGTGTGGGAAGTCAGTTGTCATTATATATTAAACAAATTCCCTTTTAATCTAGGCTGGTAGTTTTTATCATAGTGTGAATGTATTTGAAATCTTTTCTCCTTATCTATCCATTTTAGTCAGATGTATGTGCGAAGATTCAAACCTGTAGTTTCATTTTAACATAATTTTCACAATTTCTATATACTTTCTTGTGTTCCCTGTGTTCCCCCCACCCTATGTCTCAATCTCATCAAGCACATAGTGATTTTCCATCTCTTTTCCCTAATCAATATTATTCAATTGAAAGATTTTGCTGAGTGCCACTATTATAATTGAGTCATTGCTCTTATATGAACTTAATTCATGGATTTTAACATAGTGTTAAGATCCATGTCTTTGATTTGATTCCCCTCTCAAAGGTTAGTTTTAATAAGACTTTATTACTTAAAAGTCTTCACATTTTTGTCCTTTTGCCTTGGGGTTGGGTAGTAGCTGCTTTCTTTTACCCTATCAAAATACTGAAATATGGACCCTACCCTTTCTCCTTCCTGCTTACAGACAAGCCAATGCTTTGTTGTGCTTGTATGATTTTTTTAATGCCTTGTCACATGAAAAATAGATTAACTGTGATATTGGGTAGCATTTTGTTTTCCAATCTCTGCTTCTAGAATTCCAAGTTCATTACTGAGTTGGTACTACTACATTGCCTTCCAAATTATTGTAGGCAACACATTTACCAAATGCTTTGCAACTTCATGACACAGGTCACAACCATCTTGAATTAACAGTTTCTGACTGTCATAAAAATATAAGCACATGCTATGCATTTCTGAGAGATTTAGATTCATGTTGGGGCAGAACTCCTATTACGGTATTCAGCTTCCAAATCATTCAGTATAGACTATGTCAGGCTACAGTGGCTTAAAACCGCAATGGGTTCATGCTACGTATCAAATGCAAGTCAGAGGGTCTCAGATCCAGTTATCTTCTCTCAAGCACCAAGCCAAAGTAGATCCATTTCCATGCTTCCACACTTTGTGAGACAAGCAAAGAGGGACATGGAAAATGTACATTGGCTCTTAAAACTTTTGCCTGGAAGATCACATGACAGTGCTGTATGTATGGTTTGGATGAAAGCCATACCCCCAAGGCTCATGTGTGACAATGTGAAGGCTGAGGTGAAACAGTTGTGTTATAAGAGTCTTAACCCAATTAGTGAGTTAATCTCCTGCTAGAGATTAACTGTTAACTCTATGCAGATAGGGTATGAATGGAGGAGGCAGGTCACTGGGGACACGTCTTTGGGGAAACAAGTTTGGGGTACATATTTTGTATCTAGTGTGGAGTCTCTCACTTTGTTCTCTGGAACTATGCCTGGAACCACTTCCCTCTGCCACACCTTTACATCATGATGTTCAACCTCACCTCGAGCTCCGAGGAATGGAGTCAGCCTTCTGTGGACTAAGACCTCCAAAACTGTGAGCCCTCCAAAAAAACCCCCCCCAATTGTTCTTGTGTGGTTCTTGGGCCACAGCAGAAAAAAAAATGCTGATTAAAACAGAAATTAGTGGGGTCTTTGCTGTGACTAACTTGACCATGTGGTTCAGCAACTTTTGGAGCTTTGGGGAAGTTGTGGGAGGAATTTTGAGATATTTAGCAGTGCAAACTGGAAAAGCTTTAGATTGTTGTAAGTGGAGCTTGATGGCCAATTCTTGTGGGAGCTCAGAAGACCAGAATGCCTATTGAACTCTGCAAACTGCAAAGATAGTGCTCATGCGTGTTCAGAGGAAAGCGAAGACTCTATTGGAAATTGGACTAGATGCCATTCATGTTTTGTTCTGGCTAAGAAGCTGTCTGTATTTTGCTTGTGTCCAGTGACTTTTTCTGAGCCTGATTTTAAAGGCATCTGGTAGAAGACATTTCCAGTCAATGTAGTATTCTGTACACCTCCTCCTGGTGTACCTTGTCACTTAGATACAGTAGTGGGGAAAAGCAAAATTGAATATAAGACCATCAGTCTGTGACTCTCCTTTCTGGAGATGCTGCCTAACTCTTTTAGGCATAATGGCCTCAAGGGATTCTCCTCATGCTTTTCCAAATGTCTTCCCAACTGTTATGGTTTACCATCCCCCACAATGATACTAATGAGATTGCGCTAAAGTACTGGAAGAAGTCCTAAAATAAATCTTGGTGCAATTGAACTTTATTTTACATTTACATAACAGTACATACTTTTTATCATGTTTCTCAAATGGCTGTCTTCCATTATTTAGGGCCTATCCTGCTTCCATATTGCTACCCTCAGATGCTTATTGAGTTCCATAGACAAAATCTCAGCCAGAAGTTTGATACATCAATTCTGTTCATGTTCTATTGGAAAATATTAATGACATGGCCATGAAAGTGTAGTCCTCAGCTTGGCAGCTGCTCCGAGCTATGAGTCTATAACTGTAGAAGGGGCGAGTGGATGTTTAGGACAGTTGATTCTCCCTAACACCCACACATATGCAGGGACATGCACACACACATATACTCATACAACCTGCTCCCAGGAAAGACATGACATCAATAATTTATACCTTAATGCATATTTTATTCAATACTCTTGAAAGTTTTGCATGGAAGAATCCTATATTCAAATCCTAGACATATTTCAGAAAACTTCTGTTAAATGTGGCTGCATAGTCAAGGAATTTGTGAAATTCTGTTTTAAAGAAAACAGTTTTGTTTGATTCCTTTTTCTAGAAGGATTTTCATAGCTTGTGAGTGTGTTATATAAATTATAAATGTTCAAGAAGTGAATATTATGTGCAATTTCCCCTAAAGTATTTGGTCCCAGTACTCCATTTTGAGGAATGGCTATCATTGTTTGGAGATACTAGTATGTCTAGGTTACTCAGTTCTAGAAATGCAGTCTTCAGTTTAAAGGAATTTAAAATTCTGGTGAGCTTGAATAAATCAAGAACTGGGTAACAAGCCCTAAAATGTTAATACATCAGGAGATTCTTCTCCACTTACATGTAAAAGGGGGCTTCTGTAAACTGTCTGCTCTTTTGCAATACATCACTGTGTAAAGGGGTACCCAGAGCCCTGACTCTCTGAACTGCAAAATACCTTCTGCTCTGACAGATGGGGGCCTGACAAGCTGTTGTTGCTATCAATGTAATGCAAATGTGAAATTCTCTTTACAGCTTTGAACAGTGTTCTTTTATGGCACCAGAGAACTGGTCCTAGGCTCTCAGGAGCCCTACCAGAGGAGTGGATGTCCTCATTTCTGTGAAGTCTCCACCCCATTCTGTGCTCCCTGTCTGGAGCCAGATAATAAAAATAATCCCAAAAACAAACAAAAGATTTTGCTTGCTGGCCAAATTTCAGATCAATAGAGCAGTTGGGAGGGAGCCAAGATTCAGAAGCTTGCATGTTGAGAGAGGCTGCAGATCATTAAAGATGAACAGAGCCATAAAACACCAACACAATTGGCACAACCAATTGCAGTGCTTTTGGCAGGCTCTGCACAGAGCCCCTGGATTGAGCTTTCCTGGAAACTAGCACAGTCCTCTTCACAAAAGGAACCAGTGAGGCCATCTTCAGTCACCCAAAAGGTACACAGAGGGGCCAGATAGGGAAGTGCACTTTGCCTGATGCAGGCCAGAGGTGAGTGAGACTGCATGTTGCATGGAGAACCGGGGCAGTGTTCTTGTCCAAAATAAGTCATAGCAACAATTAGGCACCAAAGGCTAGAGTCATGTTCACATTCATCACACCTAGAAAGAGTTAACAAATAACAGCTTAGTGTCTTGAAGCAGTTATTAGAAAACATAGCTTATCAATTGCACTCATTTTTAACGTGTTATTGTCAATTTTCCGGAAAAGAAATGGCAATTTCCAGGTGGGATTAGGTTATTTCTCATTTACAAAAATCAACAAGTGAATGCATATATAAACAAATGAGTAAATCTGGAGTGTTTTTTGTTGTTGTTGTTGCTTTGGTACCAAAGATTGAACCCAGTGGAGTCATATCCCCACCCATTTTTTATCTTTTATTTTGAGATAAGGTCTCACTAAGTTACTCAGGGCCTTGCTAAATTGCTGAGGCTGGCTTTGAACTGCGATCTTCCTGCCTCCCCCTCCCAAAGTTGCTGGGATTACAGGCATGCACTGTGGTGCCCAGCTAAAATCTATATTGAAATCAAATTTTAAAACCTAGAGGGATAAATGGAAAGTCCATGCCCTTAGGGTTGAGCCAAATTTGTCTGGTTGTTACATTTTACTATAGGCAAACTTCAAATTTCAAAATTAGATATTAATATTCAAGAAAAATGTAGAGGTTTCCTACAAATGGGTTGTCTTCTTTACAAAGGTATCTACCAAAAGATTACTATTTAAATATTGAAGTATAACTTATGTAGAGCGAAATGCATAGATTGATAGACATTTGAGTTATTTCTTCGTTTGGCTAATTAAAAATAAAATAATTAAAACAGTACTGTAGGGTCTGAAGAAGTGGCTTAGTGGATAGAGTGCTTGCCAGAGATGTGCAAGAACCCAGCTTCAAACCCAGTACCACATAAACAACTAGGTATCAGAGAAATAAAGGCCAGATGAAAAACTAAATAAAATTTAAAAATAAATAAATAAATAAAAGTGATTCCTTCTTTCTCTCTCTCTCTCTCACTTTCTTCCTCTCTCTTTAAAAAAAAAGCATTATTATATAATGCCCTTTTCTTTGGTAACAACTTGGATGCTTATTTGGCTTTCAAACTACCAAGTGGTTTCCCTATGTGGTTGGATACATTAAGTGTATATTTCACCAATATTTCTAATATTTAGGCAATTCTACAAAATGTGAAGTGGATCTCATTATGGTTTTAATTTGCATTTTCTTGACAACTCATGATGTAGAATTCATTTTGATGTAATTATTGGCCACTCAAATATCTTCTCTTTCTGTAGGGTTGTTTAAAAGTACTCTATAGGAAATACTGACTTAATATATCTATATAAACATATGTACTATATGTGTTTATCTTAATAACTCTAGTAAATAGTATGTAATTAACAAATAAATGTCCACATAATTAAATGTAAATCTCATCTAGAATATTCAAAATATGAGATAATTTTGAAATTTTTTGCATAAATATTTAGCAGCACATAAGCTGAGATACATTTATAAGTGAGGTTGACAGTAACTATGCTCTCTGCCATTCATGTCCCATCAAAATGGATTCACTCAATATCTTCACTGGTTCAAGAAACACAAGGTACAAGTCTTTATACATGACTCATAGCAAATCCTCTGGGTGGGTAAACAGAGGAGTTAATGCTACCTGTTCATTATGGAGTAGAAGATAAAAAAAATTAACTTTGCCATGAAAGATCTGAATGCAAACCCAACTTAGCTATGTGATTCACTCAACCTCTGAGTCTCAGCTAATAAACTATAGAAGGCATGGACTATGACCTCTCTCTGAATTAACTGATGAGAAATCAGTTGTGTAGGGGACTGGACTAGTGGCTCCAAGGTTAGAGCGCTTGCCTGGCATGTATAGGGACCCAGGTTTGAACCCCAGAACCACATGTCAGAGAAACATAAAACAGATGAAAAACTAAATAAAATTGATTCTCTCTTTCTCTGCTTTTTTTTTTTGTTGTTGTTTTTAAGATAGTGACAGTGACAGAGAAAGAGAAAGAGAGAAAGAGAGAATCAATTTTATTTAGTGTGTCATGTGGCCTTCGTTGCTTCAATACTTTGTTGTTAAGTGGTGCTGGGGTTTGAACGCATGTCCTGGAACATCCCAGGCAAGTGCCATAACCTCTGAGCAACTGCTCCAGCCTGCCCATTCCCCTGCCCACCATCTCTCTTCAAAAAAAAAAGAGAGAGATAATTCCCCCATATTCCCATCTCAGTGGGAGGTCTCTGACCTCCATGAGATATCCATTTAACTCAGGGGATCTTCTGGGGGAAACAGCAACATGGGGAACCCAAGCTGGGCATCCATGACATGGCATTAGCCTTGGAAAACTAAGTATATATACATTTGTTCTTGAATGTTTGATAATGTTTCCCCCTCAATTGTAGCTCCATATTCATCTAATAAATAAAAAAATATAAAATAAAAAGAGAGACAGAGAGAGGAAAAAAAGGAAATCAATTGCTTAAATGTAAAGACTTTCTTGAGATCCAAAATAATGTTCATGTTTACCTGACTACATAAGTACCTAGCACAGTGTCATATTTTTAAAACAGCCAATGATCAGCTACTACCAAAGGTTTATATTGGGTCTTCAGGTACAGCTTTTTACAGGGCTATTTAATTAAAAACAAACATTTCTAAAACTAACAAAGTCTATAGAAAACATGGCATGATTAGTGCACAAAACCTTCCTATGATGAAGCACATTCAAACAAACATAAATAATGTAAAACACACCTAGTGTAATTACAGTCACTGATTCAAATCTTGTTTTCGCATGCAGAAATACACCCTCCTGAATCAACATTTAGATGCAAAAACAAATCTTTTCATGAAAGTGACACAGCTTGCTTCAAGGACTAGGAAAAGATGTTGATCCTAATTAATTTCCACATTTATGCAAAGCATAAATCTGCATTTTAGTATCCACTTTAAAATAAAGCCCCTTCTTATAATTCCTATCCAAGACTTCCACATTTATGCAATAAAGCAGAAGCACAATAAGAAGACAAGGCATTTATTTGCTAAAGGCAGGTCTTAACGTTCATTACAACCTTGATTTAACTTCTTGACCACAAATACTCTTCTTTAGATGATAAGCATCCCTTCTTTTAATAAAAGCTTTAGGACATGGCTATGATGTACATGTTGGTTTCTTCATGCGTGATATTTGTTTTCAGAAAATCAAGATGTGCACTAACAAAAAGCAAAACAAAAGTGATTTAATTAGATTGTAGTCAGATCAGTATATATATATATCATGTATATAATTGAAGCAAGTTTGTGTCACTTTCATGAAAAATATTTTTAGCATCTAAATGTTGATTGAAGAGAATTTTTATAAAATATATGTATAAGTACACATCTACAACTTGTGTATAATATCTGTTATACACATATGTATCTACTTACATAAAATATATAAAGTTAAGATTTACTTATCATAAATTTTGTTTCTCTAAATGAATATTTCCCAATGTTTTTACTTGTTTACATGTTTTCCTACTCCAAAAGGTATCTTTTAGCAAAATCTTAGTTATGAACCTGAACAAAACAACATAAAAGAGTGTGTGAACATTTTTTTCACCTATTATGAAGAATCAAGAGATAATCTAGAAGGGAAAAAATCTGTCTTCTAAAAGTAGATATTGTGGTATAACTGAGAAGTTGGCACAATTTACTAGTGGATTTGAATTTTAGCTGGTATCTGATACTCAAAAGATCTACTTGTGCTTTCATATCTTGGGTGAATTATGTTCTTTATACTATTATTGTATTGAATATATATATTGATATTTGGAAATCAAAACTGTATTTTACCTTTATTTATGTAGTTGGCTGTTTTAAAGAACTCTGGTGAACCCTGAATACCTTTTTTTTTAAGAGAGAGAGAAACAATTTTTATTTAGTTTTTCACGTGGCTTTCGTTGCTCTGACTTTGTTGTATACATGGTGCTGGGGTTTGAACTTGCATACTTGCGCATGCTGGGCAAGAGCCACAAACAACCTGAGCTGCCACAAACAAGCTCTGAGCCACCACTCCAGCCCCTCTGAATACCTTTTAATAGGAATATTCACAGTTACTGAAGGAGAAGGGGATAAAGAAGTAATTTATGAGATAGACTGGGATGATGTAGACATCCATACATCAAAATGTGGCTTAAGCTAGATTGTGCTCTCCACTTAAAGCCATTTGCTGACCCAAGCAAGAAGCAGAAATGTGTTAAGGGAATAATAAAAATTGCATCCTAATTAACAGATATATAATATATACACTGACCACAGAACTGGAAACAACGCAGAGAGCTTGAAGCAATATCCTGGGATCAGAGGAAAGAGAATCCATGGCGAGAGTTTCTTAAAAGACAGATCCACTGGGGTGAGGCAGATGCTTGCCAGGGACGTCTTCAGGAAACCACAGAAGCAAAAACAGATATAAACCAACAGATGTCAGAAAACTTGAGTTATTCCAACTAGACAGCTATCTTGGCTCCAGACTGGGGCCTGGGACCAGACACAGAGAACAGGTGGGAGATCCAAGCAAGCTGGTTGGCTGGACTCTGGACTAAAGTCATGAGCGACTGGGGTTTGGTTCTGAATTATACACCAATTAGGATACAATTAGGCTATGACTGACCCTACTCCCAGGCTGTGTTGCTAAACATGTGGACCCTCCTTTCCTTCAAGATATCTATGAAAAACATGCTCCTTTATTCCCAAGGGCAGCATTTCTCTAACCTGGTCTTAGATCTCCACCCTAGCTTTCTACTCACTCCCTTTTTGTGGTATCAGAACTTGGCTTTTCCTCTTGCTTTTTTTACTTTGCCTTGCCCTAATTTAGATTTTGTTAGTCAGTTCCAGCCTATTTCCAGCTCAGAATTCCTAGAGAGTGTTCTCTCTTTCTTCTAGACTCCAAGCCAAGAAACTGCAACCCTGAAGTGACCATCCTTACTGATGTCTAGCACTGGATATCACTGGCCCACCCAGCATCTTCAAGAAAAAAGTTGATGTTGGATTTCCTAACTTGGGTAGCATCGACTGTTCAGACTGAGCCTAAAGTGTAAATACATCAGTTAAACTTTAAGCAGAACTTTAAAAGTCATGATGAGGACTTTTGTCCTACAAAAGGCTTACACCCATTACCTCATTTAACCCTCAAAACTGCCAGAAGGAGTTATTCTATATGTTTTGCAGGTATGGGAATTAGAACTAAAGAGAGGACATGACTGACCAAAGATTGTAAAGCTACATGTTGAAGCTGGATATAAAACCCAGGTGATACAACACAAGAAAATAATGATTGCTTTCTACTTCCCTGTGGATACAGGGCTTTCTTCCTTAGTCCCTTTGCTTTCAGTTCAATCCTAGTGAGGACTTAGACATGATCTCATATTCCTTAATCCTTTATCACATCTCCTTTATTCTCTACCCTTAAGCTGATGGAAACTTTGGGCAGAATGGAGAACAGAGGTCTCAAATGTGGTGGAACCGTGTATGAAGAGCACAGAGTTCTCAAGCTAAATGAGACCTATTCTCCAGAACACCTGAAGAGAAAACCAGGACAGTGGATAACAGACGATGGTTATTGAGTTAAAGTTTGGTTACTTAGTTTAGGAAACTGAGGATTTCTATCAAGATGATCAAGAACAGGCATTGCCGTCAAAGGCATTTGGTTTATAAGCAGGTATCTGACTTTACTACTTTAAGGAAAAGTACGGGAATGGTCATGTGTCAGATTTAACCAGCAGATGAGTTTTGTTAGAACCACAGTGATTTATTTTTAACTTCATTTTTTACTAGTATGCATTTTTATTAGGATAGATACTCATAGATGGAACATATATTTTCCAGGTCACCAGTTTCTGCAATTTCTATTGTTTCATTGACTCCTTAGGTCATATGCTTTTAAAGGCATGTCAGATTCTTTGGCATACTTCTTTTTTGATAATCTACGGGGGATAAAATCCAGGGCCTTCCATATGCTAGGATATAGTGCAATACCACTGAGATACACCTCCAGACCTTCTTATTTTATTTTGAGACAGAATCTCATGAAGTTGCTGAGACTGGGCTTGAATTTCCTATTGACCTGCCTCGGCCTTCTGAGTAGCTAGAATTACAGGCATGCATCATCACACTCAGCCTGTTTGGGATACTTCTATTCCTATTTAGTCCTCGGTTTTTTAATAACAGAGTAGGCTAGTCATATCACCATCATTGTTTTTAAGTCATAGCCCAGGCAGAAGTGGACAGGAGTCCAACTCAAGGCTCCTTGGTCCAGAATCAATGTTCTTGGCATACTCCCTCTGGTCTGACTGCCTCCAGACCACCTGAGTATATTTCCTCAATAACCAAACTATATTTTCTCTACAGGAGACATAGGGACTTATTTTTTCCCATACTTGCCCAGCAATTTCATACCCTTTTAGGAGTGATTCTCAAAATTTGCACTGCAAAAATATTACCTAGAAAGCTTGTGAAAATGCAGATTCACCACCTGACCACACTTGGAGAAACTGTGGTACAGAAACTAAAGAAACTAAAATGCACAGCAGAGTTAGACATCACAATTGGCATAATGAAGCAATGGAAAGTCTACTGTGCATAAAGACACAAATCCTTTTTCTATGTGGACAGCTGTTTCCTAACTTCTAATGAGATATAGGATATGCTCAGTTCAGTGAACCCAGACCTCTGCTTCCAGCAATACATTATAAGATTTTAGAACTTTGTCTATTCAACTGAATTCATTCATTCTTTCCTTTTCATTTTTTATTCTTTCTTTCTTCTTTTTTTTTTGCTAAGGATTGAACCCATGGGCTCTCTCTAAAAAAGACAACAATTCTACTTCTTTTTATTTTGAAACAGTCTCGCTAAGTTGTCCAGAATGGCCTTGAACTTGTGATCCTCCTGCCTCAGCCTTTGGAGTAATTGGGATTGTAGGCATGTGCCACCATGCCCAAATCAGCTAAATTCTTCTGTCAGTTTATATAATTGTGAATGAAGTTGATAAGTGTTATTCCCAAATGCTTCAGAAGTGAACAATTATTAAAAACACGAGCCAAATTTTGCCTTTAATTGATATTTGTGACAGAAATATGTATGATCATATCAAGATAGCACATATAATTACATAAATCTAGTTTTTAACAAATTTATCAAAACATGTCCAACTGAGTCCTGTTCATCAAAGTATTCTGTTTAAGTTTCTAATGCACAGCAGCATATCTATAAAATTTTGCTGAATAAGTGTGTAAAAATAATTGAACTAAATTGGCCATGAAATTATTCCCATTTTTTTTAACAACAAACATTCGGGGGCTATCTTTTTAGGTTTTATTTCTGTGCTAGTTAATAAGTCTATTAGAGAAAATATCATTTTACCCCAAAGGATTATCCACCAGCTTGCCATGTTCATACCACATGACTTAAATGTACTTTGTACAAAATCTACCTGTGTTTAAACAAGAAAATTTGGACATGTAAATGTGTGTGTCATAAATTCATTCATCTCTATGAGTAAAGTTAGGAAAGGGGCATTCCTGTGCCTTTTAAGCAATTGAGCCAAAATTGCAATTATTTTATAACTTTTCAGAGATGGTGTTTTATAAAACAATACTTACTTAAATGCACAGGTTCTGACTTCCTTTTTCCTTCTGGTTTCAGAGGCCCATGTGATAGTATTAATTAATGGATGATGCCCACCTAAGAAAAAAATCATTTGATCCTTTCTTATTCATATATAATTAACCTTAACTTTAATTGCCTTTGTATATCCCATACTGAAATCCTTCTCTGTATATCTTTTGACGTAACCAGGAGGTGAAAAATAAATTACCTCGAGTGGTAGCAAGCCCTTCTTCCCTCCCCTACCCCATACACAACCAGAACTCTGAAATTTTCCTTCTATGCTGAAAACTTTCCAGGTTACCAGTTCCCCACAAATCCTGTCGTAGAATTCCCTGTGCACGCTTTGTTTTTCTCAGACTCCTTATTAACAGCCATCTCCACAGCTCTTTTTTCCATTTTATTATTTTCCAAAGCATAAGACATTTACCACATGCTAATTAAATGACTACAAGAACCAATTTTGTTGAGGATTAAAGACTCAAATTTGAAGTAAAGTGTAAAACTATAACCTACGGTAAAACAAGTATTAGTCTGTTTGATAAAATTTGTTGAGTTTTCACTGTGTGTCATGAGTACTGAACACAATTGTTAGGCTAGTAATGATTCATTTTTATCTAGCTAACCAGAACTACTTCCTAAACAAATAGGACCAAATGCAAATAAAAAACAAAGCACATGTATACATAGAAAAAATGTTCTAGT
>PVKS010047312.1:0-12874 GCA_004027875.1 Aplodontia rufa | reverse complement strand
GGCAGGAAACCCCTTACTGCGGGCTAAAGTCAGTCCGGCCGCTCCCTCCTCGGACCCTCGCTTCCCACAACTGTTGTCACTCGAGTTGCTCCCTACTTTCTATTTCCGGGCCGTCCCCGGCCCGGAGCCTCCCCTCTCCCGGTTTCCGGGCCCCCAGTCCCATTTCCGGGGAACCCTTGCCGTCTTCACACCCCCCACCTGCACTTCCGGCCCCCCACTCTCTCTCTTCCTAGACGCCCTCCAAGGTCCAAAGCCCACTTCCGGCCCCCCCGAGGCTCCCCAAGACCCGCACGCCTCACCCCCGTTCCGTGTAGGGTCCTCCTCATCGCGGGGGCCCGGAGGGGGCACCCAGCGACGCCCCCCCCGCTCCCGCCGGCCCCGGTCCCTCAGGCCGCGGTCTTCCTCGAGCGCCTCGCCCGTCAACCCCCAGTCCGGTCCCTCCGCGGCCCAGTCGCCGCCGCCGAGAGCAGGCCGAGCGGGGGCCGAATCGCGCCGCTGACACAGCCGGGCTTCCTGGGACTTTCTGTTCCAGCTCCTCCCCCCGTCGCCCCCACCCCTCAGCCGGCCCCCTCCCCCCAGGCCAGCCCCTGCCGCTCGCAGCTGCGCCCCATTTACCTAGTTAGGCCCCAAAGTCTCCGGTCCGGACTCGGTGGCGCGGCAGTAACTTCCACTCGCTCCCCCCACCCCCCCGGCGGCGGCGGCGGCGGCGGCTCCTCGGGTCCCTTCAATTATCAGCTGAGCCGCAGCACCGCGCCCGGCGTGCGCCTCCGCCCGCGCCGCCTCTCTCCGCCCGTTCCAGCACCCTCCGGGAACTACTTTCCCCTCGGCCCCGGCTCGCGGGCCCGTCCGCGGGACCGGCCGCGCTGTCTAGTGTTGGGCCATCACATCGCCCCTCCTCCCCGGGGCTCGGCTCGACTCTCCAAGCGGCCTCCGATCTCCTCCCGATCCCTTCGAGGGACCAGGAAGGGGACTGTGGGACTCCGTTTGGTATCCCTCCGCCGGGGTCACCCCCTCCCCTCTGTGTAGCAGGAACTAATTCCCCTTCGGGTCACCCAGGATCTGGACGTGGAAATGTCACGGACAGGGTTTTCCTGTGACCCTTGGAAGAAGGAACGCTCTCCTCGAGTTAGAAACACCCCTGCCGGTTCAAAAGCGGGGTTCGGTTTAAACTAGGGCTGTGGCCTCCTGACCCCAATCAAGCCCCGCCCCTTCCTGGTTGTCTTAGCGACGGCGGTGGCGTCCCAAGATGGCGTCGTGGTTGCCGGAGACACTGTACGAAATTGTAGGACAAGGCCCGGCGCCGAGCAAAGACTATTACCAGTTATTGGTCACCCGTTCTCAGGCAAGTGCGAGCCGCGGTTTACCCTCTCTCCTAACCCCGTACACGGCCCGACGGGGAGCCGTAAGGCGGGCCGCGCCAGGCCGACAGCGACCGTGGCCCGCCGGAAGCGTCCTGTCCCAGCCCGGAGTCATGGATTTCCCCCGTCACCTCGGCCCGGCGGCCCGCGCGTCCCTTCTCTCCCCCAGCCCGCTCGTCCCCGGCGAGCCTCCTTCGCCTCCCACAATGCCGCCCGCTCCTTTCCCGCCTCTCCGGCTTCCTACCCGCGGCGTTCCCTCCGCGCGCAGAGAAAAACAGGCGTCCCCGGCTTGCGCGCCGCCTCACCTCGGCGTGGGAAGGAGGGAAAGAAAGACTCAGCCAAGTGTCCCGAGGAGGCGCCGGCAGGGGAGGGGAGGGAGGGAAGGTCTCTTCGCCTGGGCAGGACTTAACCCGGGGATTCTGAGGAATCTCTCGGCGGCTTCGCGAGTGCCACCTCAGGACCTGCCCATTCCCGGCGGAGAGGGGTGCGCAGCGCCCCCCGCTTACCTTTTCGAGCCCCTTCGATCCCATTGAAAGTGCGCGGGGGGCGGGGGTGGTACTGAAATGTTTCGGCTGCCCTGCGCGTCAGCCCCACCCACAATGACATCTGCTTCCCAACAATGAGCCTGAGGACTGTGCTCGCGCCGGGGGAGGTGGCCCGGCCTGTTTTTACGACTGGCGATTAAAGGTGGGCTTTTGGATGACTTGCTGTGCTCACGGAATGATCCTCTTGAGCTGGTTTCAGATTCCTGGACTGTCACTGAGCTCTCCATGCACCTTGCATTTTAAATAGATGATAATCCTAAAACGAAATTTAGAACTTTATACGTATTTGTGTGTGGATATTGATTACCCCAGAAGTTTTTCTAGAAGTCCCCCCAAAAAACAGTTATTTTTTTTCTAGCGTTTAAAATACAGGTAATAATATGCACATTTATTTTTAAATAAAATTTAGAAATATTGCAAGTGTAATATCAGCTTGTGAAATTTTTAATTTTTTAAGTTATTTTAAGTAATTTTTACACACTGAATTCGGGGTTTCTTATAGGCTGAAATGTACCCTTTTTAAAATATTTTTAGAAAGATCATTGACCTTTCCATTAGCTTTAAGATCTCGCTTTCTGAGATGAGTGATCAGAAATATAATAGTACCTTCTAACCCTACATGATCTGTTTTCATCTATTGCAAGTAAACTAGAGTATTCTAATTTTTACTTTACAATCATTTCCATACTCTCTCAATCTTTGTCTCAAGCATTTTTTTCCTTGTGGGTCTGGTATCACAGTGTTCTGCATACTCTGATGTAAGCATCAGCAAGTTGGATATCTCTTTACATTTTTATTTTAATAAATTCTTGGGAGGGCTACTAGCATTCATTTCCCTCCATTACAATGCTTCTGTTGTTAGTGTTCTTCATCTGCTGCCATCTTTCACTTCAGCACACGCCTTCTACTCTGTTTAATGAAAGCTTCCCTCTTATTCCCCCATTATTTTTTCTTTCTTTCTTTCTTTTTCTTTTTTTTTTTGGGGGGGGGGACAGGGTCTTGCTAAGTTTCACCAGCTGTCCAGGAACTTGCCATCCTCCTGCCTCAACCTTCCAGACTCACAGGGATCACAGGCATGTGTCACATCTCCTGTATTCCCAATATTCTTTAATTAAAAAAAAAAATTATTAACAGATCAAAAAAATCTTCATTTCAGTCCCTATTCTGTCAATGACTTGTATATAAAATAGTATTGAAGATCTGATCCATTCAATTTATCAAGCACACTGAATAAATCCCCCACAGTTCTACCAATGAGAGTTAATCTCAAATCTGATAAATTCACCCTCATTTTAAAGTAAAATTTTTTGTAAAAAATAGCAAGCCAAAAAATATACTCTTCAGTCAGCTATCTTGAGAATATTCTATTTTCAAAACCACAAGATTATCTTTTTGAGTCTCATTCAATACAGGAAGCTAAACATTCCGTAGGAGGTGGTCTGGCATAAATAGGTCCTAAATGAGTAGAATTAAACTGTTTGATAAAGTGGACTTACTGAAACTGTTGCTTGTACACTTCTCTCCCTTCTGCCTTTATTCCAGTAACTCTATTGTCCAGTAGAAGCCCTGAATCTGCATGGATCCTTCCTTCACAGACTCCTTTTTTTTTTTTAATTTTTCACTGCATTTGTTACTGGCTTTGAAGTCCAGTGACTACACAGTTATTTGCGGGCAAATATCTTTCTGCTTTGTGTCATGTTTTTGTGTATATAGCATTTGATAGTCCATAATAGAAGTGTTGTACGTGAATGTTTTCTTTGCCTTCTCACTTATACAAGTAACATTAAACATACTTTTATGCTTATAGAAGCATTCTCTATTAACAACTTGATGTCATGTTAATTTTTGTGAGCATTTTTTTTTTGATTTGTCAGAAAAAGTGACTTTCAGAATATAGCTTGGAACCAAGAGGTTTAATTCTCAAATCTGATCTCAAATCACAGTGATTCCAAGTCTTAGAAAAACCCAGGTGTGGGGTTGGGGATTTAGCTCAGAGGCAGAGCGCTTGCCTAGCATGTGCAAGGCCCCGAGTTCGGTCCCCAGCCCTTAAAAAAGAAAGAAAAACACAGGTGTGGTTGGCACATGCCTATAAGCCCAGCAACTTGGAGGCTGAGACAGGAGGATTGCAAGTTCAAAACCAGCCTTACCAACTCAGCAAGGCCCTAAGCTAGCTTAACCCTGTCTCAAAAAATAAAAGGGGCTAGGGATGTGGTTCAAAGGTAAAATGTCTCTGGGTTCAATCCGCAGTACAAAAAAAAAGGCCAGTTTTCTAAATCAAATATTCACCCATTTATTCTAATTCTTAATAGTGCACATGTGTCTGTGTATGTGTGTGTTTTTATACTGAATTTCAATTCTTTGAAAACTAGTAAGTTCATAGTATGTTAGGGACAAAAAGAATCTTGAATATTATTTAGACCAGGAATATTTTACACAGAGCTTCTAAGAAAGTCTTCCTATTCTTCCTGAATGAGGATTGTTTTTCTTTAATTTTAATTAGAAACTTGGCATTTACTATACAGACACAAAATAGAGAATATTTCTGTCTTTGAAGAAGGTATCATCCATTCCACAAATATGTACCAAATACCATTTCTATGCCAAGTACTATTTGAGAAGCTGGGGAAATATCAGTGAACAAAAACCAAGTCCCTCTGATTCTGAAGCATATAATCTGGTTAGGATAACATAATATTTTATTTATTCAAATACTTAAATGGTTTAACTTGTGTGTTATTTTTCTAACACCAAAAGTTCGCCAGTAATTGCCAGGTTAATAAATAGTACAGATACTTTAAAATCTGTTAGTCCAAGATGGGTGTGGTGGTGCATGCCTGAAATCCCAAGTACTCCAGAGACCGAGGCAGGATGATCACAAATTCAAGGTCAACCTGGGCAATTTAGCAGGACCCTGTGTCAAATTAGAAAAGTGCTGGGCATGGTGTTGCATGCCTATAATCCCTCAGCTTTGGAGGCTGAGGCAGGAGGATCACAAATTCAAGGTCAGCCTCAGCTATTTAGCCAGGCCCTAAGCAACTTAGTGAGACCCTGTCTCAAAATAAAAAATAGAAAGGGCTGGGGATGTGGATCAGTGGTTAAGTACCCCTGGGTTCAATCCCCAGTGCCACAATAAAAGAAAAAATTTTTAATTAAAAAAGGGCTTGGGATGCTGCTCCGGTAAAGTTTCCCTAGGTTTAATACGTACACATTGTGCATATGTGTGTGGTGTGTGTGTGTATACACACATTATACGCAGTGCACACTCACACACACACATATAATGGATATATTAGTCCAGAAGAAGCACAGCTCACTTCAGAACAGGAAGGTTCTACTACCATTGTTTTGTTCTTCAGATTTCATCTTCTGGGCTTGGTAGAGCACTTACCTAACATGAGAGAAACCCTGTGTTTGATCCTCACCACCCCCAAAAAGAAGGAAATTCTATTTTCTTTGTCCTCTCCAAGTGCAAGTGTGATTTAAGGTGACCAAAACTGGTGACTTAGGTTTAAGGCAGGAAAAGCATCAGAAACAGTGATTGGCGAATGTGGCCTCTTGGAGCTCAAGCAGGGTAGTACTCCCAAGGACACCGACACATAATACACCCTCCAACAGATGAAAGGAGGAAGAACTGGACGGTAGATTAGTCTTGTTTCCTCTATTCTACTAAATCCTACTTGAGAGGCTGAGACGGGAGGATTGCAAGTTTAAGACCAGCCTCAGCAACTTAGACCCTAAGCAATTTATCGAGGCCCTGACTCAAAATAAAACATATAAAGGGCTGGGGATGTGACTCAGTGGTGAAGCACTGAAGGTTCAATCCCCAGTACACACACACACACACACACACACAATCTGAGCAGGGCGCAGTGGTGCAGGCCTGTAATCCAACTTGAGAGGCTGAGGCAGCAAGATGTTAAGTTCAAAGCCAGTCTCAGCAACCCAGCAAGCCCCGCCCCCCCCCCCCCCCCCCCCCCCCCCGTCTCAAAATAAAATATAAAAAGGGCTGGGGATGTGGATCAGTGTTTAATCACCCCTGGATTCAATACCTGGTACCAACAACAACAAAAAATAAATAAAATAAATCTAAAGTTAATGTCATTTGGGGTGGAGAAGGGGAGCCCCCCTCATTGGGATTGAACCCAGCCAGGGCCTCAGACTTGCTAGGCACCAGCCTACCACTGAGCCTAAATGCAAATGGTTTTGAAGTGCTAACTAAAACACCTAAGGTCCCTTGCCAGCCTGTGACTAGCAGCCATCATTTCAATGACTTCTGACTAAGGAATTAAAGCTGGGCTTGCTGAGGGCTGCTTGAGAGACAACAAAGAGCTGTGCTGGTGCCATTTCAAACTACAGGAGATGGTGCAAATTTAAAATTTAAATGCAGTCTGTAAAAATGTTAATGCATGCGCCCTTAGACCCAGCAAATCCATTTCTAGGATTTTATATCCAAAAGTGCTTTCACAGTGCACAAGGATATGCGAACAAGACTGCTCACTAAAGAAAATTAATTGTAAAGGCATCTTTCCATCAGTGGAAATGTGGTTAAACTGTGATTCATTCATACCACAGAATACTATGCAATCTTTTAAAAAACAATGTGGTGGATTTCTATTTACTCAGTAGACCAAATAAAATGTTTAGCAAAAAAAGCAAGTTGCTGGGTTAGACCAAGTATGGTCCCATTTAAGAAAAAAAAAATGTTGTTTTAAATAAATGAAATAAATGTTATTGAAGTTTCAAATGAGGAAAAAACTGGAATGATCCGCTCTTCGGGCCAAAGTTATGGATGGCTTTCACTTTCTGCTTCATGTTTCTGAAAAATGTGAATTTTCCACAGTGGGCATTTACTTTTATAACCTGAGAAAAGTAAAAAAGATTTTAAATGAGCTGGGTATGGTGGCACAAGCCAGTAATTCAAGCAGCTGGGGAGGCTGAGGCAGGAGGATCACAAATTGAAGGCAGCGTGAATATCTTAGTGAAAGCCTGTCTCAAAATAAAAAAAAATTAAGAGGGTGAGGGGGTGTAACTCAGTGATAAAGCACCCACGGTTTCCTAGTACCACCCCCACAAAAAAAATTGTTTTTTAGTGAAAGTATGAAATACCCTGTCCCTCAAGTCAACTTCCCTGGTCTACCAGCCCTACCTCTGCCTCTTGTGTTCAGTCCTGGGGCAGCATAGACAGGTGGGTCACCAAAACTGCTGTTTGGTGGGCAGAGAATAATTCTTATTCTGGAGACTTAGGGTTCAGACATCCTGAATTTACTTTTCCCTCTTGTCAATTAATTTATTTATTTAGTACTAGGATTGGACCCAGGATTGCTTTACCACTCAGCTATATCCCCAGTACTTTTTTTTTTTGTAAAGAAAGACACACAATCAATTTTTATTGAGTTTTTTGCATGAATTTCGTTGCTCTGATACTTAGTTGTGTACGTGGGTGCTGGGGTTTGAACCCACATACTTGTGCATGACGGGCAAGTGCTGTAACTGCCAAGCCACCGATCCAGCACCGCCCCCCCCCAGTACTTTTTATTTCTTATTGTGACACAGGTTCTTGCTGAATTGCTGAGGCTGGCCTCAAACTTTCGATCCTCCTGCTTCAGCCTCCCTAGTCAATGGGATTATAGGTGTGCACCTTCATGCCTGGCCCCTTTCAGTTTTTTTAAATGTAGGTAATTAATTTTCTTTCTTTTACTGCAGTTCTGGGGATTGAAACCAGGGGTGCTCTACCCCTGAACTACACCCCAGCCCTTTGTATTTTTTTTTATATTGAGACAAATCTTGCTGAGCTTCTGAGTTTAGCCTAGACCTTGCCATCCTCCTGCCTCAGCCTACCAGATCCCTGAGATTATAGGCATCCACCAAGGTACCTAGCTCAATATAGGTAATTACTTTTGAGAAACTAAAGGATTGCTCTCAACAGATTTTCCGAGCAAGTTGAAACTATATTAAGTGAACACTAGATTGTACACACTGGGAGTTCGATGGGGGTGCAGTCAACGTGACATCAGAAGTTTTCTAGGGGACCCTGGAATCTCAGAATCATCCTCTGCTCCAGCCGGCACCATCCCCATTCACATACAAAAAAGGTCCCTCTGAGCCACCAATGGAAAGAGGGGGAGGGGAAGCAACCTTTGTTTGCTTCTGCCAGTTCTTTCCTTGTCCTTAAGGGACACCCACTGATGGGGTCTTTGGACTTCAAGCCGTGAGGAACGCCCCCCACCGGTCCCCAAATGTTTCCTTTGCGAGTGCTCACGTGTCGTCCTTTTCCCCTTTATTTACACCTGCACTCGCCCCTATTTTCAGCCCTCTTTTTGTCTGTCTCCAGGAGTACCTCTCTCCCTGCTCTGTCCCCTCTCGTGCCCCTGAGGACCTTCCGCGGCGTGTTTTGGGTTTTCCTCCCATCACTCACACCTTCACCTGCCTGCCTGACAGCAGCAACTGCAGTAAGCGCACCCTGCCCTGCCCCACAGGTTAGGCCAGGTGTGTGTAATAATAACCTGCATTACCCTTCTATTCCTCAGCTCTGACACACTTCAGAAAAATGATTCCCAACCCTGTGACGCTCCAGGATGCACCTCATTAGAGTTGAGAAATCACTTTTAATCAGAAACTTTAAATCCCTTTTAAGTGGCGTTTGGCACTTTGAGGAGGAGAGGGATGGCAGGACACAAGTACAGCGATTGAGCTCCAAAGAGCAGCCTTCAGTGCTCTGCCACATGATAGCCCAGTCACCCAGTGGGTCCCGAGTCCTCATTTCAAAAACACAGGGCACCCGGGCAGAGAGCGCCAGTATCCCCTCTGCAGGTAAATCGTCCAGCACCCACGAGCGCCTGCCCGGTCTGGGCAGTCAGTTTGCTGTCACCCTACGTTGAGGCGGATTTGCTTTATGATTATGTGGGGCAGTAGAGCACTTAATTGGGAGTCACTGAGTCATGGATCCTTTCATTCCTCTTCCTAGTCGGCAAGCTCTTGACCTGGGGCTCCGCACTTAATTTGTCAGGTCCCCAGTAGCCTCCTCATCATAATGAGGTTACTGGTCTAGGAGGTGGCGAGATTTATTCCATCTCCGAAATGCTATTGAACATGAAAGTAATTTTTGGAACAAGAAAAACCACTGGATTTTTTTTTCTTTAGAAAAACTGAGTTTGCATCAAAGACTGTATTAGTAGCTCTGTGACCTAGTATAAGTCTTCCCCAGCCTGGCAGTCCATTTCTTCATCCATAAAATTAGCGATTCAGCCCCCTGGCTACTTCACAGATAGAGCAAGAACAATCATGTGTAGATGTAAAACACTCCAGGGCCAGGTCTCAAAGAGAAGGCTCCTGATGGTGTAAGAGGGAAAGTGCAGGATGAAACCATTGTAATCGCTGCTTTCTCTGCAGCCTTCTGAATTTCACTGTGCATCCCAGGTCTCCCAGAGGAGACTGCAGGATGGAGTTTTGACCAGAGGCTTGCGACAGTGCAGTACTCTTTACCCTGAAGATCCTCAGGGACACTGCTGGGAAGACACACAACAGCATGCCTGGTGCGCAGCAGTGTGACCACAGAAATCCGAGAGGTGTCCTGCTACCAATCCCAAGCCAGTCAGACCTCACCTGTCCCTTGGACATTCATAGGAGCCTTTGTCATCCCACAACTGCATTTAGTGTGTGGGGGGGGGGGGTGGCTAGGGCTCCAGCCCAGGGCCTCACACAAGCCAAGCAAGCACTCTTCCACTAAGCTACATCCCCAGCCCTACTTCTTCATCAGTTTACTTTTCCACAAAAAGTATCTATTGTTGCTGGGTGCCGTGACACAAGCCTACTCTCAGCTACTCTGAAATCCCAGGTATTTGGGAGGTTAAGGCAAGAAGATTCCAAATTCAGAGCAAGCCTGGGCAATTTAGCAAGTCTGTCTCTAAAATAAAAAGGGGAGGCCCGCGGGGCAGCTAGTGACAGACAGAGCACCTGCCTAGGATGCGTGGGACCCTGGGTTCAATTCCCGCACCCCCAGAAAACAAAAAACTTTTTTTATTGGGATAGCAATAAAACATATAGATCAGTTTGTGAATTGACATCTTCCAACAATAACTTTGTAATTCACAAATATAATGAAACCTCCCTTTTAGAATGTTTTAAGTGGGTTTTTTTTTTTTTTTTGGTTATTTTTTTAAGGTATGGGGGATAGAACCCAGGGCCTTCTGCATGCTAGGCAAGCACTCTATTACTTAACAACATCCTCAGCCCCTTTCTCCTTGCTGGTTTTTGTTTGTTTGTTGAGACAGGGTCTCACTAAGTTGCCAAGGCTGGCTTCAAACTTGGCAATCCTCCCTCCTTAGCCTCCTAAGTCACTGGGACTACAATGGGCCACCATGCCCACCTATATCCTAGGGATGGAACACAGGGCAAGTGCTCTAGCACTGAGCTGCACCCCAATCCCTTAGGTGTCTTTTCCTTTGCTCAGTGATCTCTTGTACTATAGTATAGAAAGGACACGTGTGTGTATGTGTTTACACTTCTAGGTGTTTGTGGGGTTTTTCCTCTTATGGCCTCTCAAAATTGTATCCTTTGTCTATAGCAATAAACACGCAATTGAATTTTTTTAACTAGGAATTGAACCCACTAGTGTTTTACCCCTGAACTATATCCCCAATCGTTTTTATTTTTATTTTGACCCAGGATCTCACTAAGTTGCCCAGGATGGCCTTGATCTTCGGATCCTCCTGCCTTGGCCTTCTGAGTAGCTGGAATTAAGGTTGTTTGCCACCACACCTGGCACAACATATTTGATTTTTGTTTTTGTAAATTTCCTTTTATCCAGTGATCTTGCTGAGGCACTTCCTCACCCCACTATATTACCTGTTGATTCTTTAGGGTCTTCTATGATATATTCATGTCATATATAAATAATGACTTTTTTTTTTCCTTTCCAGTCCTTGTGTCTTCTTGGGTAAGATTTCCACCAAATTTTCAAACAAAATTCACCCATTCATGCCTTATTTATAGATTTATGAGGAAGGTTCTCAATATTTTGCCATAAACTTAAAAACTTATGTTGCAGGTTTTCTAAAAATCAGATTATGGGGCTAGAGGAGTGGCTCAGCTATAGAGCACTTACCTGGTGTGCAGGATGACCCAGGTTCAAAGCCCAGCACCACATACACAGCTGAGTGTTGGAAAAACTGAAAAACTAAATAAAATTGATTCTCTTTCTCTCTCTCTCACTCTTTTTTAAAAATTAACCAATTAATTTAAAAAGTATAAAATAAAACAAATTTAAAAATCAGATTATGCTAGGCATAATGGCACATGCATGTAATCCCGGCAACTCAGAAGGCTGAGGCCAGAGGACTGAAAATTGTGCAACCCTCGGAAACTTAGCAAGACCCTGTCCCAAATTTTAAAAAATTTAAAAAAAATAATAAGGGTTCAAGGTATAGTTCAGTGGTAGGGTACCTCTGAGTTCAATCCCCACTACCACAAAATATAACAAATGTTTTTTAGGAGAAAAAAAAAACACGAGACCATCCACCTGGCACACACCTTACAGGTTACAATCCAGCAACTCAGGAGGCCGAGGCAGGAAGATCACAAGTCCAGCCTGGGTAATTTAGGGAGACCATTTTTCCAAATAAAATTAAAAAGGGCTGGGGATGGCACAGTGGTAGAGTACTTTGCCTAGCATGTATGAGACCTTGAGTTCAATCCCAAGTACCACACACACACACAACTTGTGCTGACTGCAGAGCTAAGTGTTATGTACACAATACTTTGTGAAAGTACCATCAGAAAATAATAGAATGTTGTTTCAATCTGGAGATAGAAAGGCCCACGTAAATCAAGACTCCAAAACTGGAAGCTCTAAAGGAGAAGAACAGCAGTACATTTCAAGTAAAATCTGTTCCATGAGCGATACCTAAAGTAAAATTATTAAACTGCCTAGGAGAAAAGGTTGGTCATACATGTCACAGGCAAAAAGTTAACATACCCTGTATCCAAAGGCCATTAATCCTCTCAGTTTCTAAAATGGAATAGCTTCATTACCTGTCTGATAACAAATTTTGATAAATTTGTTTAACATTATCAGTGATCAAAGAAATGCATTTTACTTTTTTGGGGGTGGCAGGTAGGTACCAGGAATTGAACCCAGGGCACTTTACCTCTGAGCCTCATCCCTGGCCCTTTTTATTTTTTATTTTGAGACAGGATCTCACTAAGTTGCTTAGGGCCTCACTAAATGGTTACAGCTGGCCTCAAACTTGCCATCCTTGGGAAGTTGCTGGGATTATATGTGTGCACCATCATGCCCAGCAAAGAAATGCATTTTAAAACCACAAGACACAATTTTTTCCACTGACAAAAGAATTAAGACTGCTCTTTATAAGCTTGTTGCACACCAAGTCCCAGACCTGTCAACAGTACAAAGGTGAGGCTCCTTCCCCTAGGAAGCTTGCCATCTAGCAGGAAGAGAGAAACAGACTACAGCTGGGAGACTTGTACTGGGAGGGAATGAGCCACAGCTGGTGAGAGCACTGGAGGGAATCCTGGTCAGCTGCAGTTGTGGTCAGGGAAGATTTCACAAGGATAGGATGTGAGCTGAGACCAAAGCAAAGGGCAGGGAGGTACTCTGAGCAGAGAAAAGAAAAACTGAAGGTGTGAATGCAGAACTTATTCTGGCATGAGAGAGAAGTGATATGCTGTGGAGGATTTAAAGCAGGTCTGCTGGGCCACAGAGGGTCACTAAGGAGCAGGTCAACAAGTGCCTGGTGCCAGACACCTGTAATCCTAATGGCTTGGAGGCTGAGGCAGGAGGATCAAAACCAACCTCAGCAACTTATGCCCTAAGCAACTTGGTAAGACCCTGTCTCAAAATTGAAAAAGAAAAAAGGCTGGGGATGTGAATATGGCTTGGCGCTTAAGCACTCCTGTCCTGGTTCATTCCGGGGGTGTTCTCGTTGGTTTTTTTTTTTTTTTTGGTTTTGTTTT
>PVKS010047311.1:0-12867 GCA_004027875.1 Aplodontia rufa | reverse complement strand
ACCTAATACTTTTTAGAGATATTGTGGGAAGGGGAAAGGAGAGATAAGGGTGGGTAATTGGGGGGGGCACTACTGGAGGTAAATCTAATATCCAGAATCTATATACATTTTATATTATTTTAAAACTTGTACGGTTGTTCAATAATAAATTTCTCAATAAAAAAAAAGATTTCACCTCACACCAGTCAGATTGGCAAAAATGAAGAAAATAAACAATAACAGATGCTGGAGGGGTTGTGGAGATATAGGTACACTAGCACACTGCTGGTGGAACTGAAGACTGGTACAGCCCCTCTGGAAGCAGTGTGGAGAATCCTCAAAAAAAATAGGGATGAAACCACCATGTGGTCCCTCTATTCCTCTCCTGGGTATTTTTCCAGGTGATTTAGAATCAGCACATTATAGCAATACAGCAAAATCTATATTCATAGCAGCTCAATTTACAATACCTAAATTATGGAAACAACCCAGATGCCCTTCACTGGATGAATAGATTCCAAAACTGTGGTACATATATACCATGGAGTTCTACTCAACAATTAGAAACAATGATATTGCAGCCTTTGAAGGTAAATGGATGATTATGGAAGAAATCATGCTGAGTGAAGTCAGCCTAACCCAGAGAGCCAAGGGTCGAATGTCTTCACTCATCTGTGAAGGCTGGAGCTAGACTCTGTCCATTGAGAAAGGAGGTCTAGTATCATGTTTTAAATCTGGATAAAGTGTAATGTCATACAACCTAATACATTTTTAGAGATGTTTTGGGAAGGGGGAGAGGGATAAGGATGGGTAATTGGGGTGGCTTTTGGGGGTAAATCTAATTTTCCAAATCTATGTATATTATATTATTTCATGAGAAGCTTGTGTGATTGTTCAACAAATAAATTTCTGAATAAATTTAAAAAATTAAAAATGTTGAATGAGCTAAAAGAAGATCTAAGGAATTAATTATGAGAGCAAAACACAGGGGGTGAAAGACCAGTTCCATAAAGAAATAGCGATTGCCTAGTCATGTGATGATTCCATTACTAATTTTTTAAGGAATCTCCATGCTGCTTTCCAGAATAGTTATACTAATTTGCAGTCCTACCAATCAATGTAAGTGTTATCTTTTTCTTCATATTCTTATCAGCATTTGTTATTTGTATTCTTGTTAATTACCATTCTGACTGGAATGAAATGAAATCTCAATATAGTTTTAATTTGCCTGTTCCTAACGGCTAGAGATGTTGACTTTTTTTTCATGAATTTGTTGACCATTTGTGTCTGATTATTTATTTTGCCCATTTGTCAATTGGGTTATTTATTTTCTTTTATTTTGGTGTTAAGTTTTTTTATATATATATCCTGGATATTAATTTTATCTGAGGAGTAGGTGGCAAAGATTTTCTCCTATTCTATAAGCCCTCTTTTCATGCTCTTAACTGTTCCCTTTGCTGTGAAGAAACTTTTTAATGTGATATCATCCCCCTTATTCATTTTTTTTTTAATTTTACTTATTTCATTTTAAAAGTCTTGTTAAGGAAGTCAATTCCTGTGCTGGGATGTTGGAGTGTTCAGCCTACATTTTCTTCTACCAGTTCCAGGGTTTGTGATCTAATTCCTAGGTCTTTGATCTACTTTGAGTTGACTTGTACAGAGTGAAAGAAAGGAGTTTAATTTCATTCAACTACATGTGGATTTCTGGTTATCCCAGCACCATCTATTTAAAAGGCTATCTTTTCTCTAATATAGGTTTTTGGCACCTTTGTCTAGTATCAGATAATGCATGTATGTGGGTTTGTCTTTGTGTCTTCTATTCTACTACATTGGTTTTTATGCCTGTTTTGGTGCCAATACCATGTTGCTTTAGTTACTATAGATCTGCAGTATAATTTGAGGTCGGGCCCACTCCTCAGTAAATATACAAAAGATTTAAAATCAGCAAACTGCAGTGATACAGCCACATCAATGTTTGTAGCAGCATAATTCACAATAGCCAAGCTATGGAGCCATTCAATAGATGAATGGATAAAGAAAATGTGTGATATATATATATACACAATATTACTCAGCCATAAAGAAGAATGACATTGTGCATTTGTCAGTAAATGGATGGAAATGAAGACTATTATGGTAAATGAAATAAGACAGTCCCAAAAAGTCAAAGGTTGAATATTTTCCCTGATAGACCAACACTAATTCAAAATAAGGGAGAAGGATAAAAAACTAAACTAACAATCAAATGTAGTAGATGAAGGGGAATGAAGAGAAAGGAGGAGCAATGGGATAGGAAGACAGTGGAATGAACTGACCTACCTTTCCTATGAACATATGTGAATATACTACAGTGAATCTCATCTTGTCATATCCACAAGACACTAACTGAAAAGAAAAAAAATATATATATATAGCAGAAACATCAATAGAGTAGCAGGAAGGGAACAGGGGGAGGGAGGAAGGAGGGAAAGAAGTACTGGGTATGAAATTAGAATTTTATATTCCATACTTTTATAATTATGTCAAAATGAATCCTAATGTTATGTATAACTTGAAAAAATAATTTTAAGAAAGAAAGAAACAGATAGGGATGAGCCAATCAGAACTTCTGGAAATGAAAGACTCAATGAATCAAATTTTAAAAATCACTTAAAAGTAACACCAACAGATTAGATTACATAGAAAAAAGAACTTCAAGCCTGGAAGACAGGATATATAAAATGGAATACCCAACAGTCAATAAAGGGAAAAAATAAAGAATCATGTTTAGGATTGGTGTTAGGTTTCTCCGCAGCCAGTGGCTGGGGACTTGGCTTCAGACATGCAGCCATGGTGGCTGGCTAAGGGGCAGGGCTTCAGGCAGCTTGCCCCACCGCCCACCCCCTCACCCCTGAAAAGAACAACCAGTCAAGATGCTGGCAGACAAACACCTGATGATTGATGGATCCACAAGCCAAATCTCTCAAAGGCCAACCCCATCAATGTCACTCATTTCCCTAAACTATAAATACAGCTGCCCAGCAAGGTCCAGTGCCATTTTCCCTGCATGCCATTTTCCCTGCTTGGCATTTCTCCTGCTCGCCTATCACTTCCCTTGCCCGCCTTCATTATGGAGGTGCAGGTGAATTTGGCCTGGGAGCAGCAAATCCCAATAAACATCTGTGCCTGAATTTATTCCCGTGCCTTCTGATTTTTTCTGATTCTTACAATTGGATTGGTGGCTCAGCAATTGGAGTGATTGCCTGTCATGTGTGAGGACCAGGGTTTGAATCCCAGAATCACATACACAGTTAAGTGTTGGGGGAAAATAAAAAAAAGGTTGAAAAAATAAATAGAATTGATTATCTCTTTCTCTCTCTCTCTCTCCTACTCCCTCTCTTCTTCTTTAAAGAAAGAAATTCTTAGAAGCAAATGACAACAGAGATACAACATATCAAAATCTTAAGGACAGTATTAATGCAGTTTTAAGAGAAAAGTCTATAGCACTGACTGTCTACATTAAAAAAATAGATTCCAAATAAATAATCTAATGCTACAACACAAAGTCTTAGAAAAGGGAGAACAAAACAATTCCCAAACCAATAAGAGACAATAATTAAGATCAGAGCCAAAATTAATGTAATTGAGAATATAAAAGAATACAAAGGATCAGTGAAACAAAGTGTTGGTTTTTTAAGAAGATAAACAAGATGATAAACCTTTAGCCAAACTATCAAAAAAAGAGAGAAGACCCAATTCACAGAATTAGAAGAGGAAAAAGGAGAGATAGCACAATAGACACTTCTATCCAAAGAATCATTAGAAAATATTTTTAAAATTTGTACTCCAACAAATTGGAAAATCTGAAAGACATCAAGAATTTTCTAGAAGACGTTGACATATGACCTACCTGAATTGAACCAGGAACATACAGAAAACCTAAACAGACTAATATCAAGCAACGAAATTGAAACAATATTTAAAAACCTTCCAACAAAAAAAAATCCAGGATCAGATGGATTCTCAGCTGAGTTTTACCAAACCTTTAAAGAACTAACACCTGTCTTGCTCAAATTTTCCATGAAATTGAAAAGGAGAGAACACTACCAAACATATTCTATGAAGCCACCAGATACCAAAACCAAACAAAAAAAGATACACTGAGGAAAGAAAACTACAAACCAATATCCCTGGTGAACATAGACACAAAAATCTTTGATAAAACACTGGCAAATCTCATTCAAAAACACATCAAGAAGATGGAAGACCATGATCAAGTGGGTTTCATCCCAGGGGTGCTAGGTTGGTTCAAAATACACAAATCAATAAGTATAATTCATCACATAAATAGAATTAAGGACAAGAATCAGATGCTCATCTCAAAAGATACAGAAAATATCTTTTACAAAACCAAGCACCTATTCATGTTTTAAAACAGTGGAGAAACTATGGATAGAAAAAACTTACTTCAGTGTTACAAAGGCTATATGAGACAAACTCAACGCCAACATCATACTGTATAGAGAAAAACTCAAAGTTTCCTCTAAAATCAGGAAAAAGACTAGGGTGTCTACTCTCACCACTCCCGTTCAATATAGTTCTTGAATGCCAGCCACAGCAATCAGGCAAAGAGAAGGAAATTAAAGGGATGCAAATAGGAAAACAAGAAGTCCAGTTATTTCTGTTTGTGGATGACATGATCCTATATTTAGAAAATCAAAAAACAACTTCCCCAGAAGATAAACACATTCAGCAAAGTAGTAGGATACAAGATCAACATTCATAAATCAATACTTTTCTATATGCCAATACTGATTCTCCCAAGAAAGAAATCAGGAAAACTACTCCATTCATAATAACCTCAAAAAAATAAAATACTTTGGAATTAATACAGCTAAGGAGGTAAAAGACTTCTACAGTTAAAACTATACAACACTAGGGGCTGCAGCGGTGGCTCAGCGTTTGGCGCTTGCCTGGCATGCACAAGTACGTGAGTTCAAACCCCAGCACCATGTACACCAGTGTCTGAGAAATGCAAGTCACATGAAAAATTAAATAAAAAATTGATTCTCTCTTTCTCTCTCTCTCTCACTTTCCCCTCTTTCTTTAAAAAAAAAAACTATATAACACTGAGGAAAGAAGTTGAGGATCTTAGAAGATGTGAAGACCTGCTATGTTCTTAGATAAGCAGAACTAATATTGTCAGAATGGTCATACTACCAAAAGTGTTATACAGATTTAATGCAATCCCCATCAAAATATCAATAACATTCTTCACATATTAGAAAACAGTCCTAAAATTCATATGGAAAAATTAAAGATCCAGAATAGTCAAAGCAATCCTTCACAAGAAGAGTTACACTGGAGACATCACAATACCCAATCTCATATTAAGCTTTGAGAATATGGTAACAAAAACAGCATGGTATTGACACCAAAATACACATGAAAACCAATGGAATAGAATGGAAGACACAGAGACAAACCCACATAGTTATGTTTATCTGATATTTGATAAATGTGCAAAAAATATATGTTGGAGGAAAGATAGCCTTTTGGTGCATATAGGATGTCCATATGCCCAAAAAATGAAATTAGATCCCTTTCTCTCACTCTGCACAAAAGCCAAATTGACAGTATCAAAAATTTAGAAATTAGACCAGAAACTTTGCAAGTACTACAAAAAAACACAGGCCCAACACTCCAACATATTGGTACAGGCACCAACTTCCTAACAAGATCACTATAGCTTACTATAGTGCTATAGCACTATAGCTCAAAATTCTCAAAAAAATTCTCAAAAGAAAAAACACAAATGATCAACAAATATGTTAAAAAGAAGTTCAACTTCCCTAACAATAGGGAAATATAAATCAAAACTACACTGAGATTTCATCTCATACTAGTCAGATTGGCAATAATCAAGAACACAAATAATAATAAATGCTGGTGAGGATGAAGGTTCCTGGAACACTCATGCATCAGTGGTAGGACTACAAATCATTTCCACCACTCTGGAAAGCAGTATGGAGATTCCTCAATATACTAGGAATGAAACCACCATAGGCCCCCAACTATCCCGTTCCTCACAATTTATCCAAAAGAACTAAAATCAGAATACTGTAGTGATACATGCTTACCGATATTTATAGCACCACAATCCACCATAGGCAAGTTATGGAACTAGCCCAGGTACCCATCATTAGATGAATGGATTTTAAAAATGTAGTATATGTACACAATGAAGTTTAACTCAGCCACAAAGAAGAATGATATTACAGCATGTGCTGATAAATGCAAGGAAATGGAAAACATTATGCAAAGTGAAATAAGCCAAACTCATAAAGTCAAGGGTTGAATGCTTTCTCTAGAGAGAGAGAAAAAATTAAATGGATCTTATAAAAATAGAAGGGAAGCTGCACACAATTGTACACATCTGTAATCTCAGATATTCAGGAAGCTGAGGCATGGGGATCACAAGTTGAAGACCAGCCTGGGCAACTTAGTGAGACCCTATCTCAAAATAAAAAGTCATGGGATGTAGCTCAGTTGAAGAGCAATCCCCAGGAAAGAAAGGAAGGAGGGTATGAAGGGAGGGAGGCAGGGAAGAAAGAAGGGAAGGAAGAGGAAGGAAAGAAAGGAAAAAAAGATGGGAAGAAAGAAAGGCAAGCAGAAAGGGAGGGAGGGATGTAGGAAGGAAGAGAGGAAAGGAGAGAGAGATGTAGGGAGGGAGGAAGGGAGGAAAAAAAGAAGGGAAGGAGGGAGGAAAGAAGAAAGGGAGGGGGAGGAAATAAGGAAGAAAGTAAAACAGAAAGGAGAATAGCAGCAAAAAAAGATGGAGAGGGAGGGAGGAAGACAGGACAAGGACAACTATTAAGGATTTTTTCTAAGAGAGAGAGAGAACCAATTTTATTCATTTTTTTCATCAGGTCTTTGTTTCTCTAACGCTTAGTTGTATATGTGGTGCTGGGATTTGAACCTGGATCCTTGTGCATTCCAGGCAAGTACACCAACTGCTGAGCCACCACTTTAACCCACAGTGTTAAGGAATTGAATCAAACAAATTATGTTATGTAGATATATGACTATAATACAACAAATACTATTTTGTGTATAATTACAATGCATCCATTAAAAAAGGTGTAGTAACACATAACCTAGGGCATTCATAGATATGTATTAGGAAGGAGGGGGAGGGGGAGGTGGAGAGAGGTAAGGGTGGGAGAATAGGGTGGGATCTAGGGGGTAAATCTAATTTAAGAATATATACATATCATGTGGTTACATTTTTGATTGTACAATAACTAAATTTCTTAATAAAAAATATAAAAACAATAAATACAGTGTTTAAAACCAAAAATAAATAAATAGGATACCAGTAGAATATAAGAAAGAGATTGGGGGAGGAAGGAGAAGAAGAGCAGAGGAAGTACTTGAAAATATAATGAAGCAAATTATGTGCATATATGAATATATTACAATGAATTCACTATTATGTATAATCACAAGGCATTAATAAAAAACAATAAATTATATTTACTTATTCTATAACCAATAACTCCTCTTAGATATCCAAAAGAATTTTTTTACTTTGTGCCTCAGGAGATACATAAAAATTGTTGAACATGACACCTTTCATGTGAACCAAAAAGTGCCCATCAACAAGTAAATAGATCAAATGATTGTAACATATGTACACAAAGGAATACTTTATAGCAGTGAAAATAAATAACCAGAAATACATATATTAGATAAAACTCAGTAAAAACAAAAAAGTGGAAAAAGCAGGTTCAAAAACAGTATATAAAATATGGAACCATTGCAATATGTTCAAAAACAACTAAACTTTAAAGCACATAATATTTAGGTATTTACACATGCATGTATTTGTATACAAATCACTTCCCAAAGCATATATGTGATTACCACAAAATTCAAGGTCATGAATCCCCTGGAGTTCAGTCAGAAAGAAAGGAAGAGTGCAAAAGAATATAGATAGCTCTGACATTTGGTAAGTTGCCAGTCCTTGAATTAATGTTAGATTCAAAGATGTTTGTGGTTTTATTTTTAATTCACTTAAAATTAAACCATGACCATATGGTCATGAACCTCAAATTATAATTTTTCTGTGAATTTGTTAAAATCAAATATTTTCTGTCCTATGGACACTAGATCTAGATAACTTAATTTTTCTATTTAATTAATATCTTACACATTGAATAAGCAATTTTAATTAAATGTTAATTTCTATAGATAAGGTTAATACTTTCAATTTTCTGAATTTAATGTAATACATAAAGACATAATTAAATCATTTCTGAAATTAATTTTCATCAAAGAAACCTATAAAGAAAATAGCAGATGAAACATAATATCCTGAAAGAACTTTTCATAAAATTATAATTTGGATGTTTCTCTGACCTTAGTCACTGATTTGCTTAATCACCTCCGTGGGGCACCAGTCCCAACGGTCTAAACCACATCAACATAGATAGCCTTTAGAATTGTACTTAAATACTTGGTAATGATTTTTGGAACACACAACAACAAATAATATTCTCCTTGCTTATTTATAGGCAAAAATTTACCTATAAATATGAGTAAGAAGAATACATTTAACCAAACCTAATTCATCAACTCTTCCATCATTTTTAAGTCCAATTTTTCTCCAACATCCAAATTAAAAAGAAACTGCCATTAAATCTTATCTAGTTCAAGTGTTGCAATTAAATGTGAATGGAGGTGCGATACCAGTACAAAACGTGGTGGCTAATCCAATTTTTCAGGGCTTCAGTAACTTACCCCACAAGTTTTTTTTTTCTGAATTAATAATGAAATGACAGATCCTGCTAATGGAAACATGGGTGTATTTGGACTACATGAGTGTGACCATTATGGATTCTTAGCTCTTGAAAACATATTCTAATTTTTTTGGCTTCGGGTAAGTATTCTCTACTACCTTCAACTGAAGAAGATATAGGGTAGAAAACAGATCCTATTTGGCACAAAAGTCTAAAGTACAATATATTTTTATAATATAAAAATAATACCAATATTTCAATGTCTTCTGAAGAATGAGTTAAATTTCAACAATGGCAGTTAGTGTATTTTGAAGTTTATAACTTCTATATGTATCAAGCATTGTGAAAAATAGTTTATATTTACTATATCATTTAATCTTCCTCACAACTATCCTACAAAGTAGGTACTACTAGAATAACTATTTTACAGATGAGCAAGTTTAGCGAATTTAGCAAAATGTTACATGTTTTTTAATTCTTTTCTCATTTTCTCTCCACATCACTAAGTATATTCAAAGTATGTTTAAACATTCTTTTTCATTTGTTTTATGTTTCACTAAAGAAGGTAAAATGCCAAACTATGGTAGCTTATTGGGAACTGAAGTCCACAAAGTGAAAAATGAAAAACAGAGTATCAATTAAAATGTAGCATGCCTCTTTTTTATTTTCTATTTCTTCAACTCCATTGTAATGTCTAATTTTTTACATGACATTCACTTTTATATTTTGTTTATTTTTGTTTTTAAAAAACTATTTTAGGATATATTCTTGGACAGTTCAATACATGTGTACAGAAATTAAACAATATAATTAGCTTTTCCACTCTTTTTAAATTGAAATTAAAATAATATTTAGTTTGAGATCTAACACTTACATAATACATAAAATGTTTATAAATATCAAATGAAAAGTCCTGTATTTGGATTCACAACATGAAATTGCATAATGAACAAATCTTGCCTTGGCAGCATTTCTAAGGATACCTGGGGTTGTATAGAAGTCAAAGTTTAGATTGGGCTAATGCTTTTCACATGCTAAAAATGATTCAAATGTGTTTTAGGAAATGTATGCTTGTCGTAGACATCCAGCGCACTCTTCAATAGTGTAACACACCTAGTATATTCTGCTTACTTTTGTACACAGTAATTTGAAATATTTGATAAATTATGGTGTGATTAGTGGATGGCAACCAAGAAAACATGGAAATTTAGATCGTGTACTTCTAGGAAAAGCTGAAAGGATATTTAGTCTGAGGGGAAAAAATCAAGAGTACACATGTAAAATATTTCAGATAAGTCAAACTACACAATATTTTCCAGGGAAGTACATTTGGCTTTTTAAGGGTTAAAATGATGGTGTGGAAGAAATCATGCTGAGTGAAGTCAGCATAACCCAGAGAACCAAGGGTCGAATGTCATCACTCATCTGTGGAGGCTGGAGCTAGACCCTGGCCATTGTGAAAGGTGGTCAACTCTCACGTATTAAACCCTGAAAAGGTGTAGTGACATACAACCTAAGACATCCACAGAGATGTATTGGGAAGGCAGAGGGAGGGATAAGCATGGGTAATTGGGAGGGGGCTCTAGGGGGTAAATCTAACTTTCAGAATATATATTATTATTGTTTCGTTAGAAGCATGTTTGATTGTTCAACAAATAAATTTCTTAATAAAAAATGATGGAGGACAGTATTATAAACATCAGGGTACTGGATACTCTGGGGAACAGGGAAGCAGTATGATAGAGGTAGTTGCCAATTTACTTTCTTCACTCAGATAATAGTTGCAAGAATATTTACCTATATTCCTCAAGCTTCTACTTTTGTTTGTACAACCCTTTTTTATTTTATAATGATACTGATATTTGGTGGCTTTTTAAATTAAGGCATGTTGAAAAGACTTATTATGTGTTATATTTATAATGAAGAAAGAGATTCAGTGTCTGCACATTATAAGGTGGCATCTTTAGCACTGATTTAAAAAGAGAACTACATGTGCAACTGATTTGCCTGTCATGAACATTGTATGAAATATGAATTGTATGAATAATCTGTTGAAGGATATCCTATGCAAGAACAAAAACTGAATTTATGCCTTTTTTGTTTTGATTTGTGCCATTTGAGGTACATTTCCACTTTAAAATTCATGGTCTTTAAATTACCAGTACCATTCTAATTTTAAGCCATCAATATAGCTGAGTACATTTTGTAATAAAATCATTTGGGGAACTCAAGCCATCTTCTGACCATGAGGTTTATCGCCTCAAAAAATACACTGTATTTGTACATGTTTTATATGTAAAGGTATGTCTGTACCTTTTAACAATTCTGTAAAAAAAAACGAAGACACTCCAGATTAGTTTCAGACCACCATGGTAAAATAACTAGTGTGAAAAATGAAGGGAATAATAATAATAATAATGATTCATATATAGGTGATATGATTTATCACTTTTATAATTAAAATATGAACTCAACACAGCTCAAAGTTCTACCACAAATACTAACCCCTTACAACTTCCCATTGAGTAAGGAACTATTGTTATATTAGCTTCACATATAAATAACCTGGAACACAATCAGCTGAATAATTGCCAAAAAGACACATAGCTTCCAAGTGGTGGAGCTATGATTTGATGCCAGACACTTTTGAGTTTAGAATCTGCACTTAAACACTGTGTTTGACTTAACTGACATCCTACTGTGTAAAAATGAGACATTCATCTGTTAAATTTACATTTTACTGAGAAAAACTACATCTCTATCTCATTCAATATGACAATAACAGAACCTACCTTATGATTATTATATTATCATATTCTAACTAAAGTGCTTATAAGAATGATATACTTGACATATTTTATCTATACATTTTTTTACTATATAGCTGAAGCAAATAAAGTGCTAATTCCTTGCCTGAAAAGACACTATAAAAGTAAGTAACTGGGTCTGAAGTTTAATAATGTGCAAAAAATATTCATTCAATCATTAAACATTCTATGTATTAATGATATGGCACAATATTCAGAAATAGTGAAATTGATTAAATCTATATCCTTATAGGTACTCATTTTAGAGTCAAACAGATGCTGGTTTTACAAAAAGCGTTTTAAAACAATAAAAAATTCACTCAAATGATTGGTAAATTTTACAAGTACAAACAACTTACTGTTTAATGGATTGTTTGTTGTTTTAATTACCTGACCACCTAATTTGACAAAATGGGCATGTGATAGGAGCTGAAAATTATTGTTGCTATGTGCCTGTGGTGACTAAAAGTTCAATTCTTTTTTTTTTTAAGAGAAAAGGATAATGAGAGAGAGAGGGAAAGAATCAACTTTATTTAGTTTTTCATGTTTCCTTCATTGCTCCAAGACTTCGTTGTGTACAAGGTGCTGGGGTTTGAACTCACATACTTGTGCATGCAAGGCAACCGCCATAACTGCTGAGCCACCACTCCATCCCTAAAAGTTCAATTCTTAATTTTTCCACAAAAAGATAAGACTATTTAGGTAGTATACTATTAGTCATTATAGTAATTGTTAAAAAATGGCACCTATACATGTAAATAAATGTAATGAGAAGTATTATTTCTCAGCAATCAAATAAATAAATAAAAGGTGGTGTATTGATGAAAGCCAAAAGTAATATAAAAAGCCGGAAAAATATGAGTAGTAAAATATTTTCAGTAGCAGATATTATGGAGATATAGACATTTAGTAATAAATAAGAAAAATAGTTCTATTACCAAATGATGTAGTTTATCTCAAGAAAATATGTCATTTTACTTTTTTACCTCAAGCACAGCCTCTTTTGATAAAGAAAAGACTTATCATAATCAAGTGATCAAGATACAAATAGTGTCATAGTTCCAAGCAGGAAAAACCCTTCAAAATATATCCCACCCTTAAAATCATTAGTTAAAATACATAGAAACAGGAATGATATGGCATAGTAAGCCTTTTTAATGCTTTATAATTCAGTGTGATTGGGCATAACATATTGTTTTTATAAACACTTTGCATATGGCAAAATATGGAGATACTAAAGGCACTAACCCAAAATATGAAAGATGTGCCAAATGGGAGAAAGCATGCAAACAAGCTTTGAT
>PVKS010047310.1:0-12876 GCA_004027875.1 Aplodontia rufa | reverse complement strand
AGACTTGGGATGCTTGAAAAAGTGTGTGAGAAAGACACGGTGCCGGCCCCTCAGGGAACTGGATTTGGTCCCAAGCCAGACAGGCTGACATTTTGCAGCTGTTGGACCCTGGTCTGGGAAACATCTTGTTGGGGCTGGGGGCTGGGCCAGAGGCAGGGTGTCTTGTGAAGCGGGAAAGCCCAGGAAAAAGCAATGGTGTAGGGAGACTTTCCCCTGCAGCTCCTGCTTCTGCTAAATTTACAGGCATGGCTCGGACAGCAGCGCAAAACACCACCTTCACTCTGGGGCACCTCAGCAGCACCATCGCTGAGGTACTCCAACATCCAGCATCAGCCCAGGACAGCGGGGGATCAGGGGCACAGGGAAAGACTCCACCACCAGGTCGCCCAGCCCCTGGGCGCCTTTCCCCTGCATCTCCTGAAGGAGCACCACCAACTCCTGTGGACGCAGAACAGCAAAGCCCAAAGGAGGGGGCAGGCTGTTCACCACCCACCTGGCCTTTGGCCCAGTGGTTGCCATGTGGCCTCGTGCAGAGGTTGGGAGAGCGCACACTGCCATCTCCCCCCATGTCCCCTCCTGAGCCCCACCCAGTACCATTTCCTCCCAGACCCCTCTCCTTCCCTTCCCCCTTAATATTGTTCATCTTCTTGTTGTTATTCTTGTTGTTATTTTATTTATCATAGTATTAGTTTTGGTAGTTTAGCTTTTTTTTTTAATAATAAAGTTTGTTGTTAGTTTTTAAAGTTGTATGAGGAATCCTTGCTCCAGGCTCTCTCGCCTCCATGGAGGAGTCCCAGACACACGACATGGTTCCTGTGGGGAGGACACACACAGGCCATCTTGGAGGAGGTGAGGTAGAAGTCCCTGTGCATGGGGCTGAGGTGACTGTTGAAAGAGAGGTGAGCAATCTGGGCCACCAGAGGATACTGCCTTCTCTGGGACAGTGCTCCTCACTATTAGGGACATGGGATCTGGATTCAGACAGACCAGGTGTCTTTCATATGTCACTTACTCTGATTTTCATACATGCCTCTATTCTGTTCTGAAATCTTTAATAGTTTCATTTTTCCTTTAGTAGGAAGCTAAATTCTTCTGTCTGGATTTTGGATCCTTTCTAATCATTTTTCTATCCTCTAATGACTTCTTATTTATATTTCTATTTGGCATACACCCTGCGGTGGCCTTTTGACCACCCGAATTGAACTCTTTTCTCATCTCTGGGGAGGCTGCAGATGCTAGAAATGACTTGTACCTTCCTTGCATGATGCTATCATACATCGTGCATCAGAGCAGAAGATATGGGCTTTCTCCTTTGGATATACTTTTCCCAGATCCCAAATCAAGATAGTGATACAGAAAGAGAGATGGCGGGAGGGGGGACCCCATCCAATGCAAAGTGAATGTGAGTGGCAGTGGCAACAGCCATTCACTATTCACTTTCCAGAGGCATCGATGACCATATTTAGGGCCAACAGTGCAAAATGGGGTGTTTGTGCCCTTCCATGGTTACAGCAAAAGCTGTACCAGACCTGTTTTGCATTATGATTTTGGTCATGGACTCTGGCAGCTTAGCCTCTATTGCTGGTTCTGTGTTGCTCCTAAAGATTTTATGAGCTCTCCAAATCCTTAAATTCACCAGAATTGTTTTCTGTTACACACAGCTAGGAGTAGTGACTGAACACACACCAGGTATTCTGTCTGAGAGCCTGTCAGATTCATCCTTTGCCATCTGGCCTGGGTAATTCTAACCATTCTGATTCCTCCCTCTTCCTGTATCTTCATTCAAATTTTGCATACTTTCAAGCTCTATTGTTTCAAAGAGACTTTTCCAGACTTTTCTAGAACTTTAATTACCATTCTCTCCTCTACAATTCACACTTTTTCTTTTTTGTATTCCTGGGGATTGAACCCAGGGCTTTGTGCAAGCTAGGCAAGTGTGCTGTTACTGAGTTATTTCCCCAGCTTGATTTTATTTATTTATTTATTTTTTTTAACATTTTGAGACAGAGTCTTGCTAAATTGCCCAGGCTACCCTTGAACTTGAGATCCTCTGACTTCAGACTCCAGAATAGTTGAGATTCCAGCCATGGTGCCTGCCTGACTATAATTCTCACTTTAATGCTTGGTAATCCTGTTTTCTGCTGTTCACTAATTTTAAATACATATTAATTTCCTTCCCCTTTTCAGAATGTAAGTTTACTAAAGAGATTATTGAGCATGCTCTGTATGGCTGTAACCCTTGCTGTACTTAGCAATGTGTTCCGGACACTGTATTCGCTGTATAGTCAGAGAGGGATGAATCTGATGAAAGACTTTGCCTTTACTTAGTAGTTAATGAGTGGAGATGTAATCCAGGATAATGTCAGAGCATGACAGCCTTTGAAAGGAAGATGCTGCTAGGGACTGGTGGAAGCCATCTGACAGGAGCGCTCAGCTTCTTCCTTTCCCGGCTTAACACCTCCTAAAGGCTAATTAACTCTTCTCTCTTATTCCTGTCTTAGGACAGAGTATGGCTCTTCCTTCTAAATGTTACCCTGACCCTCTTCCAATCTATTAAAATCTTATTCTATTAATCTTTTTCCTTCCCATAATCTTTCTCTCAAGTACTGCTGTTTCTCACAAAAACAATAACAACAATAATTGTGACAATCTGTCTCTTCTGTTACCTTCAGATTTGTTGAATTCTTTCCATCTTCTAACGACTAGATTCATAACACAGTGAACTTGATGAGAACTTCACCTTCTTTCCACCCCATCACCTAACAGTCTGTTTCTTCACCTCTTTAGTGAAGCTGCTGTCTGGACAATTATCAGTTATCAATGTGTTTAGCAGTCTGAGCTTGATCTCAGCCAAAATGTAGCCATTTAAAACCACAAGGGTTTGCCTCTCTTGAATGCTGTATAAAGGACCATTCAGAATTGCAGGTGAGCTGGGGGCCTGGTCTGCCTCCTCTTTACTCTGAGACCCAGGCTGATGAGTCAGCCCATATCTGGAACATGGCAGGGTGCTTTGCAATATGAAAGAGAACTCTGCAGGGTTTTACACCAGCAAAATTATATTTTTCTGGCCTGGAAATGTGGCATGACACTTCTCAAACTCCTTAGGCAGAACTAGTCACGTGACTCACCTAATCAATGGAGCCAGTTAAGGAAGTACAAACTCACCCTGTGCCCAAGAGGAAGAATGGACATATATTTACGAACTACCAAATCTCCTCATTATCAACCAAGTTTTTTCCTTCTCTTCCTTTTTCCTTATTGTTCTGTAGCATTTGATATTAACTTATCCCTTCTTAGAACTACTAGCATGCTATATGAATCCAGCTGCGTGTTTTGCCAATATTTCAAAATCAGTATGTATAAACACAAGCTGCCTTCCTGACTCCTCCTGGTTAATTCCAGTTCTTTCTTTTCTATTCCCTGTTTCTGTTTATGGCATAACCACTTTCCCTGGATTTTAAAATCTCATATACTTTTTTTTAATTAAGAAATTTAGTTTTTGTACAATTAAAAATGCATCCAACGAAACAATATGATATGTATATATTCTTAAAATTAGATTTACCCCCTAGAGCCCACCCAATTCTCCCACCCTTCCCCTTCCCCCACCCCTCCTCCCTCCTTCCTGATACATCTCTATGACCGTGCTAGGTTATGTGACACTACGCCTTTGCTGCCTCATATACTTTTGATTTTTCCTCCTTCAGTAATATCTTGTATCTAATCAGTTCCAGTCCTGTTTCTGTTCTCCTAGTATTTCCTGAAACTGCTCCTGTTTTCACCAAGACCTGGGGTACATGCTGTCATGAAAGCATGATTTTGGTTACTTTTATCCAGACCCCCTGTCTCTATTTGTGGTATATGAAACTGCCAGCTTAAGTCCCTCAGAGTTCTAACCAAATCATTAGTATATTAACAAATTCAAAAAATTCTTTGCTTTCTGAAGATTAAGTTTAAGTTCCTTATTTACTATTCAAGGTCTTCTATTATCTAGTTTGACCTATTTCAGAATTTTCTTTCAGTTTTTCCTCTAAGTTTTAGACCATATTTTACTTTTTCCATAACATAATTTTTGATCATATTAGCCAAACATGAACTCTCTGTCCTTTATAAGACCTTGTTGTCTTCTATATTTCATGATGCCTGTGAGACAACAGTTTATGCCTACTAATTGCTACTTATTTACATTGTAGTTTCTTTTTCTTGTGTCTCAACCTTAATATTAGATTTTGTTTCTCTATCAGGCAAGGCATCTTCTGAAATTGGATGTGGATGCGCTGCATTCTGCAGATATGAATATTTATTATTGAATGAATGACTCACCAATTTTCCTTTTTTCTCTAAGTAATAGTGGTGACTTGCCCTGAACTACCCACACTCCTTCTCCTTGAGCTCACTGGCATGTTTTCTATATGGTTGGCTGGGTTTGGAAGTTTAATCTGCATCTATGGAATGGTGGTTTTGTCTAAATGAAGTTAATTGGTTTATGCAGAGGTTGAATCTACAACCCCTTGGTTTCATTAGCACCTTGCTTTAATCAGTTGAGCTCTCTGGACTGATGCTATAAAATATCCATGAAAGTCATAAACAAACATACATTTTAACCAGGTTCTTACTTTCCCGTGTGTTCTATGGCAAAGGTGAAAATCAGTGGTTCACAGACCTTGAAATACTGATTTAAATCAAATGGTGAAATTAGTAAACGCAATTTCGAATGAATGAATGAATTTAATTGGGTCAGTATAGGCTAATTGAGAACAAGGAAGCAAATTGAGCCTTTGAAATACTAAGAAAGACAATTTCATGTGATGTTTGGAACCTTGCTGGCTTCTGAAAAATACTAGACAACTCCTGTACCTCAGTGGGGCCTTAGAAATTTTGATGAAACATGCCTAAATGCCAAAAAGTGTTCCAGCACAGCAGGAACCTGCTCCAAAGCCTACACTTGCCAGCTGTTTATTGGAGCAAACTTGAAAGCAACTGCAGCTTGGTTATGTTGGGTTAGGGCCAATCTTGAGCCAAGACCATGAAAAGCAGCTTTGATAGGGTTCTTTGTGATACTAATATGGCAGGCTTTAAAGTTAAGTGCTCATAGCTGGGTTAGGAATGATACCCAGGTGGGGAACCATGGCTGAGCTCTCTGTTAACTATGGTGTTGTCTATTCACGGCAACACTCCCAGGCAGTTGACAACTCCAGAATCAGAGCCCACAGAAAGGACTAGGTAACTGGGGTCTGATTAATTGAATCTTTAAAAGACCTACTATTTCTTACTTGACTGATACATGTTTATTTTTATTTTTCTGATACATGTTTAAACTGTATTTATATAATAGTTTCATAATATGAAAACAGCTCATTAATATCCTAAACTGGAATTTTAAGTATTTATTATGGATATATTAGTTAATTTCTATGCCACCTTGTTACAGATTTAGGGTGGAGTTAGGAAAATATGTCTAAATTTGATACAGCATTAATTTCTTTTAGGATAACAATTGTCAATTTCCCCCATGGGTATTTGAAATTTTGAAAATTGATGTATTTGCAGTAATTTCATTCTGAATAAGGAGGTCTGAGGTCAGCATCACTATCTCTGAGGTCTTGACCTGTGTATTGGAGGGCTCTTTGAACAAGTCTAAGAGATTTGTGCTGGGAAAATATTCATTAAGCATTGGCACTGAGAGGAAAGGTCAGTCCAGGTGATTCAGAGAAAAAATGTTCAAAAGGGATAAAGCATTATTCATAAAACAAAAATAATCATCAGAGTGAATTTGTTAAAAAATGAAGTTTTGGTGAAAGTTTTGAGATATACTTGGAAGATTAATGTCTTTCCTTTTTTGTTTGAATGAGTAAAGTACATAACTAAAGAATAGCTTGATAATCAAACTGCCTCAAATATAAGTTCTTTTTTCTTAGTTTATTTTTTTCCTATCAGGAAAACTAGAAAATTAGAAGTATTCATTGCAATTTCAAATAAATGTTGAAATATACTTAAAAATGGAATCCGACAAAAGTAAATAGATTTTTACCATATTCTTTATACTAAATGCATCGAAAGAGTATTAGGAAGAAAGTGTATGTTTCAAACAGAAAGAATCAAAATTTGACCACAGTGAACCTCCTGGACTCTCCTGGCTAGTATTGATTTCCTTTAGGAGAAGTGGGAATAAGACATCGATTATTGTTTGTGGACCATGGCTTCCAGTTTTCACGTGATTCTGACAAGGGCTCCTTTCTTGTTCCAGCGTTCCTTCTAGGCAGAAGGCAAGCCAACTCCACATTCACAGCAGCGTCACCTGTTTAAAGCCTGTAGAGAAATCTGCGTTGTGGGCATTTTCAAATATTCTCGTTCAAAAGATCCGAGCAGTCGTTTCTTTCGCAGTGAGCCTGGTGCGCTGTAGCCATGCTGTATGCTATTCTGTGTTGCGCTATTTGATCAGTTTTATTTTTAAATGGACCCAGTATGGAACAGAGAGTATAAAAAGGAGCAAAGCATTTTCTATCCAAAAAGAATCGTGTAATTTAATGAACACATCTGCAAACTAATAATTTACATAGCAATAGGGTATAAACACAACTCTTCTTCACTGAACTATAAATAGGAAATTTTCTAAAGGATGAGGGGTCAGGTTGAGGGCTTTTTAAATACTATGCTTTTAGAACTGGTTGATATTTTGTTTTGAAGTCTTTTCTGACATTTAATCTAATTATTAGTTAACTGAGACTAAACTGATTTTCAGTTGTAAAAGAGGAGATAAAAAGGCTTTGCCTGAATAGCATTTTTTCTCCGAAGAGGGGGAAGCCTCCTTCTTTAGTTTTCTTAGAACTAACTTCTAAATTGCAGTGAAATGTTGCTAGTATACCTGCATTTTCAGTGAAATGTTACAGCTCAGTGTCAGAATAGTAAAATAAAATAAGAACAACAGTTCAGTGCGGCACAAGTGCAAATGAATGAGTTTATTGTCTACTCGAAGATGTTTCACACAATGTCAGAAGTGGATCATTTCTTTGACTTTAGAGGCAATTCACCTTTGAGGCTCTTTCAAGTACTGAAACCATGACTTTGTTTAAAAATGATAATTAAACTAAAATGTGCAGGTGCCATATAGTATGCGGTGAGATGTTGCTCTTTCTCATAAATGAGAAGCTTTTCTGAGCTCTATCTTTTCCTGTGGTAGTTTTCATAAGTATTTGGAAATTTAGAAAAGAACCATTGTAATAACACAGCCAGGATGATTTACATGATGAAAATGCTTGTTCTGGAGTAATCCCACTGATAAGACTCCCTCATAATCAGAAACCCATAAATTAGAGTTCAAGCCCAGCTGTAGTCTAAATATCATTATTGCTGTCCTAGAACATACCTCTAGGAGCTGGGCCAGGTGTGGTTGATGATTTATCCTTCTGAGTAAGTGTTGAGCAAACACTGTCACTTGACCTGGGAACCAAGATTGGTCAGATTCCCAGCATATATCCAGTTGTAACCAGTTTCCTTGTCTTTGTATTAAGGAAATAACTTTGATGTTTTGTTTACCTAAGTAGCCTGTTTCCTGTTTATTGAAGGCTAAATTTTAAAGCCATAGCTTATATCTGGCCAGAATCTATTTGGATGAAGAACAATGTGTATACATAATAATATTTTATGGCATGAACAAGATACTTGGAGTCTGATTGGTTAGCTCCTATGTTGATTTTTACAAATGCAGCAATAGAGAGTAACTTCAGACTTTATGCATAAACAGGCACACAAAACAGCAGTGACATAAAAAGTAAGCATTTATAAGCAGCAAGCAGGTCTGACTATAACAAGCCACAGAGAAATGACTTTTGGCTTTATTAGCTCATAGGCTATTTTTTTTTCTTTTTAGGTTTCTAGTGAGAAATATCCCACTTCGAAATAACTCATAAGGTCTGGCTGAAATGCACAGGAATTTCAGAAAAAGTGATACTATGCAATTAGCACATTATCTATCCTGGTGGCAAACTCTTCAATGGCTCTGCAAGATCTGCTCTGTAGGAAGAAGTCCAGACTGCTTGCTTTATGTAGCCAGAAAGGCTCCACATGATTTAGCTCCATCCACCTGGTAGTTTTGGCCTCATTTCTAGTGGACTTCCCTCAAACCTGCTTCTTCGTACAGTTAGATCCTACAGTTTCCTTAAGAATCATTTCAAAAATCCTCTCCTCAGGAAAGTGTCTCTGTCTTCTTCTTCTTTTTTTTTAAAGTAGTTGAGTTGTTTTACAATAATAAATGCTTTTATTTTTATTTTTTAAATTTTTTTAATACAAAGATTTATTTATTTAGTTTTTGTACTGGAGATTGGACGTGGGGGTGCTTTACCATTGAGCTACATCCCCCAGTCCCCCCCTTTCTTAGAACTTTTATTAAGGAGTTGAGTTATCATATAATCATAAATGCATATAAAGTAACAATATAATAAGTGTATATTCTTAAACCAGAATTACCCCTACGTTGCCCACGCCCAGTCTCTTGATTCTTCTATATTTTGCCCCTATAAGTGATATAAATCCTTAGATTGTGAATTTTCAAGAATTGAATGATTGCATAAATATTATTGGATTCTCAGGGGCGTAAAGAGTATACTACATTGTTGATTGTCTCCCTAGATCTCTCCATATTCTCCCTCCCTCTCCCCTTCCCCTACCTGTTCCCCCCAGCCACATATCTATGGTTGCTCTAGATTATGTGTTGCTCTGCCTTTGCTGGGTCTAATACATGAATTTGACTACCTCTCACTCAAGCCTGGGTTTAGCTCCAGCCTCCATAAATGAGTGAAAACATTTGGCCCTTGACTCTCTGGGTTTGGCTAGCTTTGCTCAGCATGATTTCTTCTATAGCCATCCATTTACCTTCAATGGATGCAATATTGTTGATTCCAGTTCCCAGCCCTTTTTTGTTTGTTTATTTTGAGACAGGATCTAGCTAAGTTGCTGGGGTTGCCCTAGAACTTGTGTTCCTTTCACTTCAGCCTCCCAAGTTGTTGGGATTATGGCACTGTGCCACTGTGCAGGGCTAATGCACAGATTTTTAAGTGTACAACTCAATGAATTTTTATCTGTGTATACATGTGTGTCGCTACTGCTCAGATTAGGATAAAGAACATTTCTATCATTCCAATAAGTTCTTTTGAGCCCTTTCCTAGTCAGTTCTCACTATTTATTGTACTAGGATTGAACCCAGTGGTGCTTGATCACTGAGACACATCTCCAGCCCATTTTTTTATATTTTATTTTGAGATAGGGTCTCACTAAGTTGCTTAGGGCTTCACTAAATTGCTGAGTCTGGCTTTGAATTTGCGATCTTCCTGCCTCCGCCTCCCATGCTGCTGGGATTGTAGGTGTACGCACTGTGCCCAGCTTATTTCTCACCTTCTACCGTCTAACAGGCAACCACTACATCTACGTCTCTTGCCATAGATGTTTTTCTTTTTATAATAATTTTTTATTCAGAAATTTATTTGTTGAAGAATCAAACAAGCTTCTAATGAAATAATGTAATATATATATAAATTCTGAAAATTAGATTTATCCCCAAGAGCCCCCCAAATACCCACCCTTATCCCTCCCCAAAAATGCTTTTAAAGTAACAATATGATATGCATTTGATCCCAAACCAGAGTCACCCCCACATTGCCCACATCTCAGTCTCTTGATTCCTCTATATTTCCCCCATAACTGCTATAAATGTCTATATATGTATATGTGTGTGTATATATATAAATATGATTGTGAATTCTCCAGAATTAAATGATTGCATAAGTATTATTTGGCTTCTAAGGGGGATAAAGAGTATGCAACATTGTTGGTTGTCTCCCTATATCCCTACCTATCCTCCCTCCCTCTCCTATGCCCCTGCCTCTCCCACTCCCCGATCCACCTTAAATATCTGTGATTTCCCTGGATTATGTGCTGCTATGCCTTTGGTGGGTCTAGTATAAGAGTTTGACTACCTTTTACCTAAGCCTGGGCTCCACTCTAACCTCCACAAATGAGGGCAAACATCTGACCCTTGAGTCTCTGGGTTTGGCTAATTTTGCTGAGCATAATTTCTTCCATAGCCATCCATTTACCCTCAAAGACTGTGATACCATTGTTTCTAGTATCTGAGTAAAACTCCATTGCATATACACACACCAGAGCTTTTATATCCATTTATCCAGTGAGGGGCATCTGGGTTGATTTCATAATTTAGCTATTGTAAATTAAGCTGCTGTGAATATTGACTTTGCTGTGTCACTGTAATGTGCTGATTCTAACTCTTCTGGGAAAACACCCAGCAGAGGGATAGCTGGGTCATATGGTGGATCCCTTCCTAATTTTTTCATGAGTTGCCACTCTGCTTTCCAGTGCTGCTGTTCCAGTCTGCAGTTCCACTAACAGTGTGCAAGTGTTCCTACCTCCCTACATCCCCTGTAACATTTGTTATTGTTTGCATTCTTCATCTTTGCCAATCTGACTGGAATGAGGTAAAATCTTAATGTTGTTTTGATTTGCATTTCTCTGATTACCAGTGATTTAGAACACTTTCTCATGTATTCATTGGCTTGCTCGATGTCCTCTTTTGAGAAGTTTCTGTTTAGCTCTCTGGCTCATTTATTGATTGAATTGTTTATGTTTCTGATGTTGTTTTTTTTTTTTTTAGTTTTTTGTAGATTTTGGATATTAGCCATGATAATCTCTCATTCTGTAGGTTCTCTCTTGACAGTTTTGATCAATTCCTTGGCTGAGCAAAAGCTTTTTAATTTAATGGCATCCCGCTTGTTAATTCTTGACTTTAATTCTTTCACTTTGGAAGTCTTATTGAGAAAGTCTTTGCCAATTCCCATATGCTGGCATGTTGCTTCTAATTTTTCTTCTAGCAGTTATATGGTAGCTGGTTTAATTCCTAGTTCTTTAATCTATTTGATTTGATTTTTGTGCAAGGTAAGATGTAAGGATCTAATTTCAAATTTCTGCAAGTGGCTGTCCAGTTTGCCCAGCAACATTTGTTGAAAAGGCTGTCATTCCTCCAAAATATAACATGTTATATTTTGATCCCCTTTGTCAAAGGTCAGATGTTTAAAGATTTGTGGATTTGTCTCAGAGTCTTTTATTCTATTTCATTGGTTTTTATTCCTATTTTGATACCAGTACCATGCTGTTTGTGTTACTGTAGCTCTACAGTATAATTTTAGATCTAGTATTGCAAAGCCACCTGTTTCATCTTTCTTGCTTAGTAGTATTTTGGCTGTTCTGGGTTTCTTGTTGTTGTAAATGAATTTGAAAATTGCTTTTTCTACATCTGTAAAGAATGACATTAGTATTTTGAAGGGGATTGCTTTGAATCTGTATAGTGTTTCTGGTAGAATGCCCATTTTAATTATATTAATTCTGCCTAACAAGAGCGTGGAGCGTCTTTCCATCTTTTCAGGTCTTCTTCAATTTCTTTTCTCAGTGTTTGATAATTTTCATTGTAGAGGTCTTTATTAGATTAATTCCCAAGTATTTTATTCTTTTCAAGGATATTGTGAATGGGACTGATTTCCTGATTTCTTCTTCTTCTCTATTATTGTTAGTATATAGGAAAGCTATTGATTTATGGTGTTAATCTTGTAGGCTGCCACTTTGCTAAATCTTGTTATAAGCTCAATCAGTTTTCTGGATCTTCCAGATACAGGATCATATAATCAGCAAAAAGGGATAGTTTGACTTCCTCTCTTCCTATTCTTATCTCTCTGATTTTCTTGTCTTGCCTGATTGCTTCAGCTAGGGTCTCCGGGACTATATTGAATTAAAGTGGTGAGAGTGGACAACTTTGTCTTGTTCCTGAGTTTAGCAGAAATGCTTTCTGCTTTTCTCTGTTTGGTATTACATTAGCTGAGGGTTTGTCATATATGGCCTTTACATAGTTAAGATAAATTCCTTTAATCTCTATCTTCTTTAAAGTTTTGAGCATAAATGGGTGTTGGATTTTATTGAAGGCCTTTTCTGCATCAGTTGAGATGATCATATGGTTTTTGTCCTTAATTTTGTGTAAGTGATAAATCACATTTATTGATCAAAGCTCAGTTTTGCTGGGTATAACATTCGCAGCTGCAGGTTATGGTCATTCAGACATTGGACGATCTCTTTCCAGGATCTTCTTGCTTCTGGGGTCTGAGCTGAAAAGTCACATGTGATCCTTACTGGTTTGCCTCTGAATGTGATTTGGCATTTTTCTCCTGTAGCTTTTAATATTCTTTCCTTGATTTCCCTGTTATACATTTTGAATATAGTATGTCTTGGTGAGCTTCTCATTTGACTAGGCCTATTGGGTGTCCTGTATACTTCTTGGATGAGCATATCTGACTCTATTCTGATATGGGAACATTTTTCTTTAACTATTTCATTGAAAATGTTCTTTATACCATTCATTTGCATTTCAATTTCTTCCTGTATCCCAATTAATCAAATTCTGCTCATGTTTTGTGAGGTTTTTTTTTTTTCGTGTCATCTGTCATCTGTGCATTCAAGTTTACTCACCTGGTCCTCATTATCATTTTTTAAAGGTTTGATGTTCTGCTTTCTACAGAAATTAATCTGTTATTAAATTCTTCCATTGAGTAAAAGATGGAAAAAATTATGCTGAGTGAAATATCCCAAACTTAGAGACTCAAGGGCCTAATGTTTTCTCTCATATGTGGAAGTTAGAATACAATCAGAAACAGACTAAAAGTTGGCTAAGCTAATAATAACCTCAACATGGTTGAATTATTACACGAGCAGGGGGAACCTTGCCTATGATGCTGGGGGATGAAGGGAGGGGGACAGAGAGGAGGTAGGAATAGAAGGGATATCAAGGCAGATGGAGGGAGGAAGTATGGGGGTATCAACCCA
>PVKS010047309.1:0-12874 GCA_004027875.1 Aplodontia rufa | reverse complement strand
ACCTGAAATTATATTACAGAGCTGTAGTAGCAAAAACAGCATGGTATTGGTATCAAAACAGAACTGAAGACCAGTGGAACCGAATAGAAGATCCTGAGACAAACCCTCATATCCTTAACTATTTGATCTTTGATAAAGGGGGCAAAAGTATAGTGTGGAAGAAAGATAGCCTGTTCAACAAATGGTGTTGGACAAACTGCACAGCCATTTGCAGACAACTGAAGGTGGATCCTTGTCTTTCGCCCTGCACAAAAATTAAATCAAAATGGATCAAAGACCTGGATATTAAGCCTACAACTTTAAATTTACTAGAAAAAGAAGTTGGGTCAATACTACACCTTATAGGAGTCGGCAGCTTCTTCCTTAACAAAACTTCTATGGCGCATGCTGTAAAATCAAAATTAAACGAATGGGATGCAATTAAACTAAAAAGTTTCTGCACAGCTAAAGATCTAGTCAAGAGCATCAAGAGAGAACCTACAGAATGGGAGAAAATGTTTGCCTGCTACACCTCAGACAGAAGGTTAATATCCAGAATATACAGGGAACTAAAGAAACTAAAGTCCAAACTCACAAATAATCCAATTGATAAATGGGCTAAAGAACTCAAAAGGAACTTCTCTCCAGTGGAAGTCCAGAAAGCCCATAAATATATGAGAAAATGCTCTACATCATTAGTTATAAGGGAAATGCAAATCAAAACTTCCATGAGATACCACCTCACTCCTGTTAGAGTGGCCAAAATGAAAAATACAAACAACGACAGATGCTGGAGGGGCTGTGGGAAAAGAGGAACACTACTACACTGCTGGTGGGACTGCAAACCGGTTCAGCCACTATGGAAAGCTGTATGGAGAATCCTCAAAAAATTAAGGATGGAACCACCTTACGACCCAGCTATCCCACTCCTGGGAATTTTCCCAAAAGACTTAGAATCTGCGTATTATAGTGATGTGGCTTCATCAATGTTTTTAGCAGCTCAATTTACTATAGCTAGATTATGGATGCCCCTCACTTGACGAGTGGATACAAAAGCTTTGGTACATATATACTATGGAATACTACTCAGCCATTAGAGAGGACGATATTCTGTCTTTTGAAATCAAATGGTTGGAGATGGATAGAATTATGCTTAGTGAAGTCTCCCAATCTCAGAGACTCAAGGGCTGAATGGTTTCTCTCATCTGTTGATGCTAGAATATATGGGGAAGCAGTAGGACTGACGGCTAACCTAACAAAACTGCAAACTGAATGACTTTCAGAGTAATAGGGGGATGGCTCTCTAGGATACTTGGAGGTAGAGGGAGGGGATGGGGAGGGGGAGGGTATATGAAGAACTCATAGGAGTCTGGAGATTGGGAAGATGGGGGAACCATCCCAGAAGCCGATGTCATTCCTCTACGAACTACCCATTTAACTCATGAGTTCTGGGGGAAACTGCAACAGGTGAAACCCAAGGTGGTTATCCATGATGGCTTTTCCCCTCGATAACCAAGTTTATATCCATTGATTGCTAATGTTTTGATAATGTTTCCCCCTCAACTGTATTTCTATATACTTCTAATAAAAAAAAAGAAAAAGAAAATAAATACTTAACAGAAATGAAAAATTTCAGTGAAAAGGTCAGAGTATAAAGTTGAGGAATTTTATAAACAAAAAGAAAAGGAGATAACATATATATGATAAAAAAAGGAAGATAAGTAGGTAATTGTTCAAGGAATTTTAGCATAAAAAGTACAGCCAGAAAGCACGGAGAGCAGGAGATAGTGAATGATCTGAATTTCCAGATTGAAAACTTTACCAAGCAAAAAAGTCTCAGGTTAATAATGCACAACATTGAGAAATTTCAAATACTGAGGCAAAGAGACGATTCTGCAAGATTATAAAGAAGAAAAAAATAATAGCCAGGTCATATGCACAGAATCAGCAATTAGTGAGAATAAAAATGTTCTGAAAACTTAGGAAAAACTTATGATCTATAGTGATGATAATAAGTAGCCATCAAAACTGGGTTGAAACTAATTTAATTGATCAATGGCAATGCCCTTCAATGAACATGCTTTTGCAAGCTGACTTAGTGTTAGGCCCTTGTTTCGGAGAGTCAGCCAGTTTTCATCTGAGGTTGTTAAAAAGAAAATCAGAATGTACAATTTTAATCACTAGAGGCAAGGTAAGGTGGAGGGATGGGAAAGTGGGGAGGAAGTTCCATGGTGATTACCCAAACACAGTTAAATGAAAGTAATATGTTCTTGTGTTCAGTTCATGATAACCTATCATATGTTTTATGAATAACTAGATGAGAGAAGCTGAAGCCTCCAAACATAGGTAATAGTGTAATGAAAGTGTTAATTACCCTGATTTGATCAGTACACACTGTATACATGTATTGAAAATATCATCCTGTTGCCCATAAATATGTACAATTACTATGTGTCAATTTAAAGTTTTAAAAAATGAGATGGGAATATTAACTGCCCTGATAAAGTAATGCTTTATGCATATATCAGACTGTCACACTGCATCCCATAAATTTGTAAATTAAAATAATAATTTTTTAAATCAACAATAAAGTAAAAAAAGAAAAGAAGAAGAAAAAAAATCAACCAGTCAGGAATAGATTCACTCCACTTAACATACCTCTGAGTGACTGATCAACCATGGAGCTGTAACTCTAAAGGTGAGAGCAACACACTGAAGCTGTTACAAGTCCACCATCCCTGAACTCCTTATTTCCTGGAATTCCAGACAGAATCAGCAGTTTATTCTGCCCAGAGAAGCTGTGCCTGGTCAGCATAGCTGTCCTACACTTTGACAAGGAGTAAATGCAGTTTTTGTCCTTTTATTTCAGATATTCAGTGGTAGCTTCATCCTCCTTTGACAAAGACTGATTTTTAATTTCATCTTTGAAAGCTACAAAGCAATGGAAAAAGGCTTACAAAATTCTGAAGGAACAGAAGTAGCAGTCTAGAATTCTATATCTAACTCAACTACTGAATTCTACTCTTCTAGTCCTCTTGTAGAGTAGAAAATCAAAGATTATTATCTAAAACCAGAAAGTCAAGAAGTAACAGTTCCAGAATGTTGTCCTGGAAAATGGAGACATCCCAAAACAACTAGGTAAAATAAGGGAAACCCCAGCCTCCAAAGGAAGAAACAGGTGGGGGGTAAGAGTCTGCTGCTTTCCACAGCAAGTCCCGGAGAACTATTTGCCTTTAAAACTATGTGGGTATTAATTCAGTTACAAATCAATGCAAAATGCTATGCCTTTGATGGGGGAATAATTTCCAGAATATACAAAGAACTCAAAAAACTGAACCCTAAAACCACAAATATTCTGATCAATAAATGGGCTAGGGAGCTAAACAGAAACTTCTCAACAGAGGAAGTCCAGAAAGCCGATAAATATATGAGAAAATGTTCTACATCACTAGCAATCAGAGAAATGCAAATCAAAACTTCACTGAGATTCCACCTTACTCCAGTCAGAGTGGCAAAAATGAAGAATACGAACAATAACAGATGCTGGAGGGGTTGTGGGGAGAAAGAAACACTAACACTGCTGGTGGGACTGCAAACTGGTACAGCCACTCTGGAAAGCAGTGTGGAGACTCCTCAAAAAAACTAGGTTTGGAACTACCTTATGACCCAGTTATCCCACTCCTGGGTATTTTCCCAAAAGAGCCAGAATTGGCACACTATGGAGACACAGCTACATCAATGTTTATAGCAGCTCAGTTTATAATAGCTAAACTATGGAACCAACCTAGATGCCCCTTACTGGATGAATGGATTCATAAATTGTGGTATATATACGCAAAAGAGTTCTACTCTGCTATTAGAGAGAACAATATCATGGCATTTGCAGCCAAATGGATGGAAATGGAAAAAATTATGCTGAGTGAAATATCCCACACTCAGAGATTTAAGGGCCAAATACTTTCTCTCATACATGGAAATTACTGTAAAACATATGACAGGATGATAGACTGTTGAGTTTAAGTAATAAACTCACCATAGTTGAAACTCCACAAAAGTGGGGTGACCTACACCTAGGAAGGTGGGGGAAGAAGGGAGGGAGGCAGAGAGAGAAGGGAGGGATGAGGGAGATTATCAATACAATGGGAAATACTCAACCCCCATTAGAAGCCTAACTATACACAGAGAGGCAGAGGTCCTCAGACATGTCAACAATTATTACACATATGTATATGCTCATTTCAAATGATAGTATGGTGAAATTACAGAGGAGACATGAGCTCGGGAAATGGATGAGGGGGGTAGATCATGGTCTAGGATAGACCTCAACTGACAATCTCTCCATGTCAATGTCCATGTATGCATGATTATGTAACAACAATTCCATCCAAAATGTAAGTCTATGTTGAACTAATAAAAAATAATAAATATAAAAAGTAAAAATAAAATCAATGCAAAAGAAAAAGTTGCAAAGAAAGTGATCAATGTCACTGATCCGGACCAATGTGCAAAAACTGGTCTAATATTAAGAGCAAAAAAGCAAGACACGAAAAGTAAGCACAGAGTTTTTATTTGCATCAATGGAGGGGAAAGGCAGGTATAAATACGTGCCTGTATAAGATAGCATCAGAAAGGTCTGCTGTGTCTACCTTCAAAATAAGTCCTCATCATAACCGTGTCTCACCCTCCTCCACTCTCATCCTTAGGAGCATCATCACCTCTTGAGTACACTCACAGTAGCCAGCCCACTGCTTCCCTTCCCTCCCTGCTTTTACCTCTCAGTCTGGTCTACACAGCAGTTCAGGTCATCCAGTTAAAAATAAATCAATCACATTTCCCTCTCTGTTCAAAACCCTTAGAGCTTTTTTCCTGAAGCATCTAATAAAACCAGAGTTCTCGGCAGGACCTACATAGCTTCATGTGATCTGGTTCTGATCTATTTCTCATCTAGTTCTAGTGCATTCTTACCTCAGGGGCTTTGCAATTCACGACCTCCTGCCTGCAGTGCTTTCCCCAGACCTGTGTCAGGCTGGCCACTCCCTAGCTCGCTGCTCCAGTGTCATCTTCTCATAAGAGACCTGGCCTGGGCCTCTCTGTGCACCTCTATCCCCACACACTACCTACCCATTCTCTGTCAACTCACCCTGATTTAGTTTTGTTCATAGCACTTATTAACACTTACTCTTTAGGTATATACATTAGTATTCAGTTGCTTATAGTCACCACAGAATATAAAGTCCCCTGAATGCTGCCACATTTGTCTGCTTCATCGATTGCATTTATCCCAAACCCCCTAAGACAGGGCCTGGTATGCATAGTGGCTATTAATAAAATTCTTTTGAATAAATTTGTAAATAATGAAAAATATACATTATTTTGAAACTGATGCATCTGCAAAGGAAGAAATGGTAAGAGAGACAAGAGCTTGCTATTTTTCACAGAAAAGAAAAACATAACTACTAATATCAGCTGATTTGGTAGGGAGGAACTGGACACTTGAGTGTCGGTGGTGAGAAAGCAAGAGAGACGGACTGACTTGCATTTTCCTGGGTCCCCCTGTCTTCAACTCCCACACATCCAGATAGGTCTAAGCTGTGGTCTCCACCATTGCTGCATGTCCGTGACGATCTGCTAAGGTGCTCAAAGGATGTAAGGACATTCATTTATGTTTACTTTTTACAAAAAGAAAGAAGGCATATATTAATTTATGTTTTGATTACATGGGTATAAATTATGTTCTGGAATGCATATTTTTGCGAGGTGTCCTGTCATATTCCTCTAATTCCAGCTACAAGGGAAGCTGAGGCAGGAGGATTGCAAGTTCTAGGCCAGCCTAGGCAACTTAGCAAGATCTTGCCTTGGAATAAAAATTTAAAAGACCTGGGAATATAGCTCAGTGGTAGAGCACCTGCCTATCCAGTGTGCAAGGTGCTGGGTTCAAACCCAGTACTACCAAAAAAAAAAAAAAAAAGAAAAAAAGTTTTTAATGGCAAGGGGATACAATCAAAGAAATTTAATCTGTAACTAGTCACAAACTGTAACCTGTAGGTCTTGTAAATGAGAGATGTGTTTGATTCATCTCATACTGTTTTGAAATTACTTGAATAAATGTTAAAGTCCAGAGATTTCACATAAAATCCAGATTTCTGTCTTTTCTGAGACACTGGGAGAGTTGACAACGCTGGTCCTTTGATTTGCTGGGGGAAGGCAGCACATGTGTGCTTAGCAGGTTTGTGTTTGTATGTGTGCTTCTGTGCATTGAGGTCTTCCAAAGAGCTTCCTGTGGGTTGTGGGTTCTCATGTTTGACTCTCCTCACCCCTTTATCTTGCAGGCATTTTATGGTTTTTATTTTAAAGCCCTTTTGTGACCTGTTTCTCAACCTTAGCCCAATCATATGTACCTGATAGCAGTAGAAGGCCTAAAATTTGCTAATAATTAACTACTTAAAAAAAAAAAAGATTGAATTGAGAGCAATCTCCAGCCTAACTCTCCACTGTCTTCCAATCCTGTTGGATCAGAAACTGAACTTAATAGGATAGGAGAGCATATATCTGTGAATCACCATCCTTGGGTGTATCCGCTGGAGAAGCACTGATCCACAGTTCATACTGTGTACCTTGCTATTCTAACCATGAACAGTCCTTCTTTATTATATCCCTGTATATACTTCCTGTAACAAGTACTTTTTGTATAATATTTCTGAGTTCCTCAGAGTATCCAATAGTGAGATTATGTAATAGACATGCTGGTTGACTGATTAACATAAAAAAAGCATGGGTACTGCCAGTAACTTAGAACTTACATCACCGTGGTTTGCCTGTTAAATAATAGATGCAGCATAATAAACACACAAAAGATGTGTGTACTTACACATGTAGAAGCATGCATGTACACTAAAAGCAAGAGGAATAGCTCATTGTTTTTATTTTCTAGATTGTTTTTAACAATATCCTTTTTTAATTTAATCTTTACAATAGTTATTTGGGCAACTTTTCTTTTTTCTTTTTATTTTCTAGAAGAGAAAATTAGACTTGGAGAAATGAAATAGCGTTCCACAACCACACAACTATTAAATGGCAAATTAAGAATTAGAAACCTAAGTCTAATTTCAAAGTAAATGGTCTTTACTAAGCTTTAACCTCACTCTCCCCTGCCAAAACAAAACAAAGAAATAAAACTCTTGATAAAATGTTGAAATATCTCCAATAAGATGTTTCCAAATAATGATTTTCTTACCATTGAAAATTAATTATAAAATCAGTCTATTCTGTAACTGCAAGTGGAGAAGTTAAGGATTTTTTATTTTTCAAATTAACAGGGGAAACAATAAAACGTTTCCCAGAGTAGAATTTAGAACAGGTTTAAGTACCTACTTTTCCCAGAGAAGTCAAAATATTAACCTTTCTAGATCTTGACCAAAGGTTACAGATAACCTTGAAAATTAGTAGTCAATTGGAAATTTCTCACCACAAAAAAAACGGGAAGTTGCTTCTTGGCCACAACTTCTTTTTATTGTAGACAAAAAGTGGAGGCTGAAACAATTGCAGTTTTTGTTTTTTTAATACAAGATCAAAACTCCAGTTTCATTTATCTAACAGAAACATTTTCAGTATGACCAAGGTGCACTCTTGTAGGAAAGAAGACTTAGGCTCCACTCTTAAGGAGTTTATTTTCTACTAAAGGAGCTTAGGAGTCTACATCAGGCATTAAGAAAGCCCTAGTCCAAGTCAGGCCCAATCCTGGAGGGTCTTTTCTTCAGGCAGAGAACTTTTGACTGATGACTATAAAAGGAACTCCCTAAGCAGCAGAGTTAAGAGATCTCTCTAAGCCCAGGCTGCATACAACGCTTTATGTGTGCACCATTTAGAAAAAGAGATGTGGTAACCAGAGTCCTTCATAATGAGATAAGATAAAATACTTGAATAAATTTAATCAGAATGGTTCTGAATATGATAAGATAAGGGGTTTAAATGACAGGGCGAAGCAGCTGCTGAATAAGATTTTACATATAAATGTATATTCATATGTATAGAAAGATATAGATATATTTCTCCAACAGAAATAAGGTATGCAATTCATGACAACTTATTTAATAGAAAACTGTATTTGTTAGATGGAAAATTAAATGACTGTTATGGTTACATGTATGTAGCAGGTGGGGGATCAGAATTATAAGAATAAAATCAAAGATAAATATCTGCTATGGTTTGGATATGAGATATCCTCCCTAAAGCTCAGGTGATAGACAATGGAGGACTGTCCAGAGGTGAAATGATCAGATTATGAAACCTTTAATCTAATCAATTGATTGATCAATTTTATGGGTTGATGATTTGAAGGGATCACTGGGTGGTAACTACAGGTAGATAGGGCATAGTTGGAGGAAACAGGTCACTGGGTGTGTCTGGGAATTATATCCAGTTCCTGACCTCTTTCTCTTTGCTTCCAGGCAGCCGTAAGCTGAGCGTCTTTCTTATGCCACACACTTGACCATGATGTTCTGCCTCATCTCAGGTTTAAAGCAATGGAGTTGGCTGAGAATGGACTGAACCTCTGAAACCATGAGTCCAAAATAATTTTTTTTCTCCTCTAAATTGTTCTTATCAGATATTTTGATCGCAGTGATGAAGAGTTGACTAACACAACCCCTAAGCTGGTGAAGGAATCATTTGTGGGGTGATTAAGGGAAGTTTTTAACTTATTTGATAATTTTTTTCTAATTGAACAATTAACATGAATATATTTTCCTTGCAAACTTTATAAAATTTATTAGTCAAAATAAAGTCCTCTGGGACCATCTCTCATCTGTCCCTTATACAAATCCCAATATCTTCCCCAATTTATGTTTTCCTGAAATTTGAAGTACATGTAGCATTTCAACATGATACAAAAAGAAAAATAAAGCTTGCAGGAACAACTATACTAATTTCTTCTTATTAAGCAGATGCTATGCTTGGCAGTTTCCATATAAGATACTAATTCATTCAACAAATGTGTTGTGAGCAGCTCCTACATGCCAGGGACTGGGATTACAACAATGACCTTGAGTTCATAACCACCTCCAAGCTCAACATCATGCTTTCCACCATAAGCTGATAAGGAAACTAGATTCAGAAAAGTTACGCAACGCACCCAAGTTACTTTGTGTTAAGTGGCGGTGCTGTGACTCAAATCTTGGCCTGTCTGTCTGCAAAGCCTGGGTCTCCTTCCTCAACTATACAGTGGTTTTCAAACCATTTGTTTTAGAGGAAGAAGTCTTAAAATTTTTAATGCAAATAAAATTGAATGATCACATTTTAGCTCAATGCAAAAGGAAGATAAAAGCAGGGGCACTCTTGTCCCTTAATGGCTATCTGCAAAAATGAATTTGTTTTCAATCAAGAGGACTTAATGGAAGTACTTAAATGACAAACCTCAAAAGCCCATGTCTTTTATTGCTAAATAGCTTTTGGAGCAAAAGCCAAACATTAATTCTGGTTTAGAGATTATTAGGGCACTGGTTTTGGAAACAAGGTTCCTGGCAATCCACACTAGGTCTAGCACTTACAGGGTGTATGAATATGCCTCAGTTTTTCACATCTGTAATATGGGGCTAATAGTGATAACTTAATGTGGTAGGCAGAATGCTATCCACTGGTATACATGCTCATATAATTGTCCTACCCCAGCCAACCCTGAGAGTTGGGTGGCAAAACTATGCATGATGACTCCTTGATTAAATTATCAATCCGTTGAATTGGAGTTAACCAAAAGATAATCCTGGGTGATGCTTTGGAGACTCACCTGCCTGTACAGAAGAAAGCGAACATCCTTGAGAGAGGAGCCACTTGCCAAGAAGCTGAGGATGACCTCTTGGAACCTAAAGCAGTTCCTGGCTGAGAGTTAGCAAGAAAGCAGGGAGCTTGGTTACTGTCTTAGTCTAACTGGCTGCTAAAAGAGAATATCTTAGACTGCGTAGTTTATGAACAACAGAAATTTATTGTTCACAATTCTGGAGGCTGGGAAGTCCAAGATCAAGGAGTCAGCATAAGCCGTAGCACAATCCTATAATCCCAGTTACCAGAAGGCTGAGGCAGGAAGATCACAAGTTTGAAGCCAGCATGGGCAACTTAAAGAGACCCTGTCTCAGAATAAAAAATAAAAAGGGTCAGAGGCATAGCTCAGTGGTAGAGCACTCCTTGGATCAAATAGACTTTCCCGTCTATGTTTTTCCCCAGTAAGGAAGATAAAATCTTGTCCACAGGTCATTGTACCAACCATGGACCCTGACAGTGAAGTGTTCCATAAAAAAGACTCCTGCACTGTGGCGGGCAGCTTTAAGATGGTGGCTGGCGGCTGGCCAAGTCTGGTCAGCTGACCTTGTGCTGTTCCTGGTTCGTATGCTTGCAATATCTGACCACCTAGGGACAACCAATAGGAGCCGGCAGAGTTTTCTTCCTCGTAGCGACAACCTGCTGATTGGACTACTTTCGCTATATAAGCAGTGTAACTTCCTGATTAAAGAGAGATCTCCGCAAGCAACAAGAGTGTACGTGTCCTTATTGGCGCCTTGCTGGTCGAGCGTGTCACTGCACAAGCTGAGTGATGAGCACTCAGATTCACCCAATGCTGTCCTCTGGGTGAGTCTTTCTCCATGTTCCACCAATAAAAAGCCTGACCTGCAATTTGGGGATGTGCTGTGCCCCATACTCACCTCACCAATCTAATGGATACCTGCTCTCTGACTACTTACTGTCTTCTTGAAGACCTTCTCCTGAATGAACCTCTCTTGTGTTAGCTTTTTCATTGCTATGACCAAAATACCCAACAATAACACTCAGAGGAAGAAAACTTTATTTGGTGCTCACGGTTTCAGAGATCTTGGTCCAGAGATGGCAACCTCATTTCTCTGGGCTCAAGGTAAGAAGCATATCATGGGGGTACGGCCCAGCAGAGGATTGCTGCATGGCTCATGGCAGCAAGGAAGCAGGGGGTGGGGGGCCAGAGAGGGGTCACAGGGAAGATGCTCCTTTCCAGGGCACACCCCCATTGGTCCACAAGCTACCTGCCTAGAGTTACCACCCAGTCAGTCCACTCAAACTAGGATGAACTGGTTAGTCTAAGATTCTCACAATTCAATTATTTTATCTCTGACTATTACTGCAGAAACACAGGAACTTTTGGGGGATATCTCATATCAAAATCATAATGCCTCCTGAGCCTTATGAATACTATTGGAAATGTGTGTTGATATTATAGGATCAGTCTCAAGCACATTCCACCACTGCCCACATCTTAACTGATTGAATTTGTGTTAACCTCACAAAATAAGGACCTTTCCCCAAAAGAACGCATTTGTAAGAATTGATTAAAAAAATTAATTGGTAGCAAATTTCCAGATCATTTGAATGTATGAGAATCTAAAGTGGGAGAATATCAACTAAACTGTCAAACTCATTTTTCCTTTTGGTACCAGAGATTGAACCCAGAGGCACTTAACCATTGAGCCACATTCCAGGCCTATTTTTTATTTTTCATTTTGAGACAGGGTCTTGCTAAGTTACTTAGGGCCTCATTAAATTCTTTTTTTTTTTTTAAAGAGAGAGAGGGACAATGAGAGAGAGAGAGGGAATGAATCAATTTTATTTTGTTTTTCATGTGGCTTTTGCTTCTCCAACACTTCGTTGTGTACATGGTGCTGGGGTTTGAACCCACATCCTCGTGCATGGCAGGCAAGCACGGGAACTGCTGAGCTACCACTCTAACCCTGGCCTTGCTAAATTCTGAGGCTGGCTCTGAACTTGTAATCCTCCTGCCTCAGCCTCTGGAGCCACAGGGATTGCAGGTGTGCACCACCGTGCCTGATTAAATTGTCAAATTTTATACTGAGAATGTATGGCATGCAAAGTGCTGTACCAGAGATTATGGACATTCAGAGAGGGATACACAGTTCATCTTCAACTCTCCTTATTTGGGAGATAAAACAGAATGTAGGAAATGAATAATAAACCATTCAGAATAATTTAATACTGCAAAACAACAGATGTTATGCTATATCTGGGTACATGGCTTATTAACAAAGAGTGATAAGAGTAATAACTTCTGCACAAGTTCTAGAAGGTCCAAATCAGTGTGGGAACTTTTGAATCAGAAAACTACCTAGAAAAGAAGAAAAATTTTGATCTGGGTTTTAAAATATAGACTAAATCATATGACCCCAAGTAGACATTGAAGTCCTGATGGTGAAGACCTAGATATAACTATATTTAAAGTTAAAGTCTCTAACAAGGTAATAAAGTTAAAATGAGGTCATTATTAGGGGCCTTAATTCAATATGACTGGTGTCCTCATGAGAAGCACAAACTAGGACACACACGCAGGGAAGATCATGTGAGGACATAGAGACAAGATGGTCATACACAAGCTAAAGAGAGGCCTCAAAAGAAACCAGTTCTGCTAATACCTTGATTTTGGACTTTGAGCCTCCAGAATAGTGAGAAAATAAATTTCCATTTTTAAAATCACCCAGAGAGTAGTACTTCATTATAGCAGCCTTAACAAATTCAAACAAGCAGTATCTGGTGATATTCCCCTTTTAAACACAGGGGAATTAATTCTAAGTGAGAAGGGGAGAATAAAAAGGGGGTAATAAAAGAGACCAGAAAAAGACAAGAAGATGAATTTTAGGAAATCATGGTGATTAAAAATAAAGAATAAGGGGGCTGGAGCGGTGGCTCAGCAGTTTCGGCGCTTGCCTGGCAAGCACGAGGACCCGGGTTCAAACCCCAGCACCACGTACACAACTAAGTGTTGGAGCAACTAAGGCCATGTGAAAAACGAAATAAAGTTGTTTCTCTCTTTCTCTCTCTGTCTCTCACTGTCCCTCTCTCTTAAAAAAAAAAAAAAGAATAAGAAAAA